>JBBPMG010000022.1:0-115547 GCA_038090195.1 Boletellus deceptivus
CCCCTTCCTTTGCCAAGTACTATGCCCGGGGGGGGAGCAGGGCGTGGGTGTGGTTATCGGGAAGAGTGAGCAGATAGACCGAAACGAGAGTGGGATGTGCTGCGCGAGAAAAGGTCCTCCATGGATGCCCCGGCTACGCCATTCATGCCGTCGACCAAAGCATCCAGGGTCTCTACTCCTGCGATCGGGGCGGAGACTACGACAGGAAAATCTAGGGAAGGGTAGCCACCAATGGAGACATCATCAGGAGTGGGAGGAGGATCTTCCAAGCTGGAAGCCCCAGAGAACCTGAGGGGAGGGACGGGATTGTCATGGCGTCTTGACTTGGCGGAAGGGCCGGTGCGCGTGCGAGGGCGATGGTGGCGAGGGGTCAGGTCGCTGCCAGCCAGAAAGCTGGACGGGTCGGGAAAATGATGTGAGGTGGGGAAGGTAAAGCCGGAAACATGGACTCTGCCCGTGTCCTGCTCTGTGGGGCGGCGAGCATGCTTCCTCTGAAAGACTTGCACGTCCGTGGGGGACTGGGGCGGGGGGCTCGTCTGCGGGCGGGGGTGGATGTCGAGGAAGCTTTTGTGAATGTAGAGCGGCCTTGCGCGGGCATGGATGGAGTGCGTTTCAAAGCCATGTCTGGAGCTCGTCCGGATAGCGCGCTCTGATCCAACAGCGTCCTCGCGACTGGGCGGCATGGAGCGGGGGGGAGGGGCGGGGGCGGGGGGGGGGACGAGGTCGCGATAACTTGCCAGTCTAATTTTCGCTTCCTCCGGGCACAGCCACCGCAGACAGCCCAAGCCGGCGTCGCGACCGCTGCTCTCGCGAGCCGCGTCGGGGTGCGCGCGACGTACGCTGCCCGGTCAGCGCCGCTGCCGAGGCAATTCGCCGGGGCGGGGCGGGGAACGACGCCAGGCGTGGCCGGAGATGTCCACGTGACTCGTGCGCGTCGCCGGCCAGTGCAGGACCCTCGGAGACGCGCACACCCAGCTGCCATCATGGCCGTCCGCCCCGCCCCACAGCACCACCTGCCCATACACTCTCGCCCACCCAGGACGTGGGCTCAGACCCTCAACGGGCTGCTCTTCCTGCTGCTCTTCATCCCGGGGTGCTTCATCGTCCATGGCTTCCAACTCCTGTTCGTCCTCCCACTCAAGCTCGTCCCCGGCCCACATTCGAGCAAACTGTATGACGAGGGGGTCAGGTATACCAAGGGCGCATTTGCCGTCCTGTTGAGTGCGTCGTCCTCGCCCGAATGCGCCCGTGTGTGAAAGACGTGTCCCATCCCTCCAGACCTGATGAACCAATGGTTCGCCCCCACGAAGCTGTCCGTCACATTCGAGACTCAGGGCCAGGGCAAGTTCTCACAAAACGAGATTCAGTCCGTCGTGCAGCGCGACATGTCTGGCAGGGTGGTGGCCTTGCACCTGCCTTCCAAATGCGTCGTCATTTCAAACCACCAGGTGCGCACGCCATGTGACCCGACGAGTGGCCCGGCTGAGCTGCTCCCCGCTCAGGTCTATTCAGACTGGTGGTACGTCTGGTGCTTGACCTATTTCGCACGCACGCACAAGGATGTCTTCATCGTCTTGAAGAAGAGCCTCAAATGGATACCCGTCGTCGGCCCGGTACGAGCCTCGCTGTGTCAGCCGCCCAGCAACTAAATCCACGTTAGGGCATGCAGATGTACGGGTTCATATTTCTCGCCCGTTCGTGGGCATCCGACAAGCTCCAGCTGGCAAGACAACTTTCGAAACTTGGAAAGAAGGCTCAGGAGGAGGACAGACCGTTCACCCTTGTCCTGTTCCCTGAAGGAACCCTCGTGAGCAAGGACACGCGGCCGATCAGCAGCAAGTATGCGGAGAAGCTGGGTGTCGTGCGTCAAGGCTCACCCCATTGTACACGAAGCTGATGGTCGGAGCGCAGCCAGACCTCTGCAACATACTCCTTCCCCGCTCCACGGGGCTCCATTACAGCCTCCGATCGCTTTCCCCTCGACTACCGGCACTCAAGTTGCTCGACATCACAGTGATTTACCCAGGTAAGGCAACGTGCTCCCCACCCCCGCGGAGCGAGGGGCACATCGTTCACTTCCCAAGGTATTCCTCCCAGGGGGTACGGCCAGTCTTACTACACCCTGCGGTCCATATTCTGCGATCGCGTGCCTCCGCCAGTCATCCATATGCATCTACGCATGTTCGACGTCGCGCGAGACGTGCCCACCGGAGACATCCCAAAGTCAATCATATCAAATGGGTCCGCCAGGAGCCCCGTTGAGCTCGATGTTTCTGAACGCGAAAAGGCCGTATTCGACGAGTGGCTCCGCAAGCTGTGGTCCGACAAGGACGACTATATCACCAAGTTCTTGGAGACAGGCGCAACGCCGGACAGGCAAGAACCTGTGGAGATTCCCCTGCAACTGCGGAAGAGGTTGGAGATCGCAGAGGCGTACTGTTTTTTCGTTCCACTGCTCGTAGCATACTGGGGAAGGAGATTAACGGACTTGGTGTGGTAACTAGATGTTGTACCCGTGTCATACAGTGGCACCGGCAGTGTATTTATCCTCATCCAGACTTTTGGGCATGCTGCAGCTGCTGCTGTCGCTGCACCTGGCCGAGCAAGTACTCGCTCGTGTCTACGAAGCGCTCTATGCAGTTGGCAATGCATGCTTCCTCGCCGCGAGCGAAACGACTGCCGGGGGTGCCGGTGATGCATCTGTCAAAGGCATGAGACGTCGGACGGGAGGCTGGAAGAATGGGCCCACTTGTCCCAGCACATGCTTGTGAACGCGAGGAGCTGGCTGTGGGCCTGGGCCTGTCTCTGGCCCTGCACGAGGGCGGACTGGATGTCCTTCTGGGAGGGGATGTAGGACGCAGGCGAGGGCGAGCGAGAGACACACCTTGGTCGCGTCGTCGAAACCGAGGCCGTCCATGGCACCGAGCGCCTCTGACGAGCTCTTGGAGTCCATGATGGGCGTCCTGGTTCAAGGTGGCCGTGAGCAAATTTACGTGATAGGCTCGCTCGTCCGGGGGCGTGGTCGTCGTCGCCGACCCGTTCGCGGTGCGGGGGTCGTGCGAACAAGTGTTGCACCTCGTGTCTCCCCATGACATCCACCACCGAGTTTTCTGGCTGGCCGCACGAGCCTGCCCCGCTGTGCGTCCCAGCCCCCGCGCGCCTGCCACCCTCGCTCACCGCTCCTGCCTTCTAGCGTGGGCTACCTCAGTCGTAAGGCGCTCCCGATCAAGCGCAACGATGCCGAGCCACTCACCCGAGAGGATGTCCAGTTCGATCTCCTCGACCACATCTTCTCAGACACCCACGCCGTCTTCACAAGCCAGGCCCCGGGCGCCTCCGCCAAAGTCAACTTCCGCGATCTCTACGTCAATGCCCTGTACCACTCCACCAAATGCTCAAAGGTACTCAAGGACAAGATGATCGAGACTCCGGCCTTTGCGGTCGAATTAGCCAAGATCTCCCTATTAACAAACGTGGGACGCATCAACACAACAATGGCGTGTATGCATGGGTGCTACCGATCGTGCATCGTTATTCGATCGTCCTGACCAAACTCCTAGTCTTTCCGGAAATGAAGACCGCTCTCAGGACCTATCACCCCGTTCCGTCTCTGCAGAAGACGGACGGCAATGCTCAGGATGCGCCCCGCATTAAGAATTGTCTGAAGGCTGCCCTCCTTCCATCAGAACTCAAATCGATGCCGCCCTCCACCCCAGAAGAAATTCTCGACAAGAGCGTGCGTGTGTTCCCATCTTGTTCGCCTCTTGTGACCACAACGATCCATTCAGCGCACACGCCAACTTCCTCCGACGAGCGTTGTCAATCTCATTTTCGTCCTCGCAAACCACGCTGCTGTGAGTGTCGTCTACCGTTCGCCAAACAAGAGATAATCCTTGCCCATCGACCAGCCTCTTGCTGCCACTCACTTTGATCCACCGTTGAATTTTCTCGATCTCTTCCTCCCCATCAACATCTCTTCTGCTGACCGAGCCAGGGCCTTTCTTTGGCTGATGTTCCATTATCTGGAGGGTCCGAATCAACCAAATCCCTACGATGACGAGTACTCGCGCCAGAATCCCGGAAAAGTTCCATGGCTAAGACGGTTGACGGACGCCGAATTGGCCAAAGAGAATGTGGACACGGCCGAAGAAATTGAGTGGGGACGAACCATGTCTGCTCAGCGCAACCTCTTTTTGCAACGCCTGGTCAACTCCCTTGAAAACGAAAAGAAGGCAAAAAACACGATGCCGTCGTCCTCGCAGCGAGGTACTGGCCAAGCGGGAGCCTTCGGATGCATTACTGATTGCATGTAGCACCGGAATCTAGTTTACATCGTTCCCGGCCGTCGAAGGCATACATTCATTACATGCCTCCCCAGCGCCCTGCACCTACATCACAGCCAACAGGTTAGTCGGATGATCTTTAGGCCCTGGAAATAATCCAGAAGCGATCACAGAGAGACCTGCTGGCAGTACCTCGCGTGGGCCGCAGCGGACCATGCTTCAGCGTGAGTGCTCCGCATCACCATTTTGAGTTGACTGTAAAAGTAAACGTCTATTGGATAGACGCCTGGCACGTCGTCGCGTCAACAGATCCGTTGGTCGATTCGGATGAAGAATTGATGGATGAATATGTCAGAAACGACTATAGTGAGTCTGCTCAAGGGTCCATTCAGACACAACCTGCAATGATTTTTATAGACCAACGCATTGCTGTTATTACCCGGCTTCGCGGAAAGGCGCCAACACCACCGCTAGACACCACCGCCCCATCCAACAACATTTCAAATACCCGGGAACACCGATGGCGAACTGTGCAATCATGGAAATGATCGCTCCCTCGCACCGCCTGCCCGGGATACAGTCATGTATTGTATTGAGACCCAGAACGATAGGTTTGGCATGAACAAGTCAGCGTAGGTCACGACAATATCCGTTAAGCTTGACGAGTCTCGAGGCGAACCATGGCGCAGTGGGGGAAGAGAAAACACGAGGTCAATCATCAGGACGGTGCCCGATACGCTGAATGACGTTGCTCTCCATGCATTTGTGATACCCCAAGCAGTTGCAGTCGGAGAAGGGGGACGCTTGAGATTCGTTGCGCAGTGCGGTATAATTGATTGATTGAAAGTAAAGCGAGATGTGTGTCAAACCGGGTTATCAAAGATGTCACAGTACATACTGCAGCACAGGCATTCGCAGCACTTGCGTCTGTGTGGACGCGCTCTCAGTTCAACCCCCGTCAGAGACTACCGCCCAGGTCATGGATCCCATCGACATCAGGGTACGGCCGTCACGCACGTCGCCGATACAGTTGACCTTACATCGCAGCCGTAAAGGAACGTCTTGACAAGGCCAACGCACTCAAGCTTCAAGGGAACGAGTCGTTCAAAGCTAGCGAGTGGTCCGAGGCCCTGGTGTCATACAGGACAGCGCTCAGCCACTTGCCCACACGAAAGCGATCGCCCGAGCCAGAGTCAGGCCCAGTTGATGACGATTCTCCCCAACAACCGTCGGCAGGAGAGCCCAGTGGGGCTGTAACAGACGCCCCAAGCGCACTTGACACGGAATGCGCCAGGGCACGGGCAGTGTTGTACGCCAACATCGGTGCATGCCTCACGAAGCTGGTGGGTCGTCCGAGTGCTGTCCGTGAGCTAATTTCATTCAAGCGATAATTGGACAGGATGACCACAGCGGGGTGGTGGATGCGTGTTCCCAAGGCAAGTCTACACACGGGGCCGGTATGAGCCTGCACAACCTGAGCAAGACTACAGCTCTCGGTGACGACCCGCATTATGTCAAGGCGCTCCAACGAAGGGCAGCATCTAACGAGAGGATTGGCACATGGTCTTCCCTCAGCAGCGCTCAAGAAGGTCTGATCCTCTGGTGAAGGCATGATTAGCAGTCCTTGCTGACGCAGCGGATAGACTACAAGCTGCTAGTGGAGTTGCTTCCCTCTGGTTCAGCAGAATTGGCACGGACAAGAAAGGCTCTTCAGTCGTTGGAGCCTCGGGCACGGGCAGCTCAAGAAAAGGAGACCGCCGAAATGATGGGCAAACTGAAAGGTCTCGGGAACACGATTCTTGGTATGCCTCTATTGCATGAAATCAGCTATCCGAGACGTATTACTCCATCTCCTAGGTAAATTTGGACTTTCCACTGACAACTTCAAGTTCGAACCGAATGGTCAGGGAGGCTATTCAATGAACTTTGTACGATGAGGATCGACACTCATTCGGACCACCACACTTTCTTCTCTCCTGTTATCGTCAGGTCGTTTGTGAATCTCCGATGTATGTGCCTTTATGAGTGAACATTTGGAATCTATTGAATGGAAACACCTGCCAAGAGGGATTCGCCTGCTGTTGAGCGACATATGGTGGCAACGCACCCTCGCAATGATTCTACCCCTTATTAAGCCGATGGAGACAGGACCATAATCTCTCGAGTCAGTTGAACATGTCATGTTGTCCCCTGCAATCCAGACATGACCTTTTGGGACGATGACGTGCTCCACCGAGGGAGCCTTTAAACCTGTTGGGTCGACACAGACGACATCCCCGGGCAAGCCAATGATCCTTTTACAAATGATCCTGTCTGGTTTTACCGGAGATCTGAGAGAAACCAACTCTCCCCGGGTCAAGTTATACGGTGCGAGTCTATGGGATACGATGCTTTCAATTGCAACGTCTCCAGAGGTCTCAAAGGTGGGGAGCATGGATGGACCCTCCGTCTGGCCGCTGTCAATGCCTGGTGCGCACTGGGGCGAGATAGACACACCAGACAAGGGCTGCCAACATTCTCTTTGAACAGATGAAGAAAACAGGCGACGTTGACAGCCTGGGAGTTGATGGGTGAGTCGCGGGCGGTGTGAGACACAACAGACCGACATGAAGACACCCTACTGCGAACCTCTTCAGAGACTTGGGAGAGGCAATGCGAGCGAACGTGCCATTGAGCATCGAGATGAGCTTGGTGGCGAGGGACTCGGGGGTGGCTTATGTAACAAGCAACCTTGAGACCGTGTACGGTGCGGGGACGGTACATGCTCGGTGACGGGGACGTAAACCGGGCAGGGTGTTTGGGGAGGTTTGTAGAAGGCGTCCTTCGGCGAGCTTCGAGCCCTGCCTCGTTATCAGACCCTTCTCAACCTGTCCATCATGTCGCCCGACATGCGAATGCCAACAGCTGCAGACATGAATCGCCTCACTTACCTGGGCGCAACCAGACTCAAGGAAGAGACGTCCCGTCCAGGCGGCCAGCCAGAGAAGCTGGACTTTAGCATCGTGCCGACGTGTTTCAACTGCGATGGACCTATCGCGGGCCAAAAGGTACCAGGCCTCGGGTGGTGTGTGTTGCCCACTCACTTGTGCACCGACAGCCGTCGGTCTGTTCAGCTTGCAAGTCTGCCGTTTACTGCTCCAGAAAGGTGTGTCCTGTCGCCACCGCCCGATATCCAGCTATAATGCCAGTCAATACTGCAGTGTCAAATCGCGAATTGGAAGGCCGGGAGATTCGGCACGGACGGCCACAAAACGTTCTGCGAAAATAACAAGGTGGGTAGGATCAGCCTCAGATCGGATGAGGTGCAAAGCTGTCATCGTGGACACCCCACTATAGCGTCACATGCTAAGGGTTCCCGAAGTGCGAGCTATCCTCAAGCTCTTTCCTTGGGGAAAGATCGAGTCGGATGGTACTTTTGCTGAATCCCTCATTCGTGCTTACTTTGGTGTTCTGGGGGCCAATGGCTATGGATACTGGAGCGAGGCTGGTGGTAGCGCCCCGCACCAGGATCAGCCAAACACCCTGGGTAACCACGACAATCCGTTTCGCGTTGATCGAGTTGAAAGCTACCAAGATGGATATCTCCTTCTTCTTGACCGGCATCTTGACGACCAGGCAGGGTGGAAACTCGAGGATAGATTAATCCCTAAGCTGTATTTCGGGCCTGGACGCGAGCCGCTGATTGGATCCTCGGCCAACGTGGTTGACTGGAAGTCTTGGTACCAGTGGCGTTCTTTGCCTTTCGAATCCCCTGCCGCACTCCTCATGCACTATCCGCTCACTGTATACCACCTGTTAGTCAACGTCTTGAATGTCGCGAGCCCAAGTCGTGGGTCGCCGGAGCACCGGCAGACACTGGGCGTCCACTATCTGGGGCCAGAGGTTGAGCTCAACATGCTTCCTCTGTAAGTCTCCACAACTGTCGGCCTTTTCCAAGCCTCGAGTTGTGTTTGCAGTTTCTCTGAGCTGGCACTGCTATTACCGTACACCGACATCAAGCTCAAGTTCTTTGGTTACGCGGTGCGCGCAATCGTGCAAAAGGCACGCAAAAAAAGTATCGTTGCAAAGGCACAACGGAACGAGCCGGTATATGTGTATAAAGCACCTCCATCCATGGGGCAGAGCACGCTGACGATATACCTTGATGGCAACCACGAGAACTGGGACCCGCGTTCTGTCTCTGTTTTAAACGATCTCCCTGATGCCATCGTAGCCCTCAACGCTGGGTTGCTCAGCTATAAGGCATGGGCGTCCGTTATCTTGTTTTGCTGTGTAGAGGAGCTGCCCTTTGGGGTAACAGAGTACGCTGAGCAGTCCGCAGAGGTACAAAGGGACTCGTTCTCGAAGATAATCCATCATGCAGTTCCAAGCTTAGGGCCTCGTTTGAATAGGGCCCAACTCGAGGATCTGATGAGACCACGGCCATATCCCGTCGCGTTTAATCCTTTCCAGCGACCCGGTCAACGACCCGTGGGTTCTACACGTCTGCCAAACGTTTCCAATGGATTCACTATCAGGGTCGTCGGAAGAGATGATGCAAAAGGGGAAAAGGAAGCGAGGTTGGCCCAGGGGCCCTCGTACACGCGAGTCGCAGAACAGCAAGCGCCGCAGCTGGTCGATAAGGCAGAGAGCACATCGCTCAATAGCCTCGACTAATTTGCGCGGTGTTGGAGGATGGTCCACACTTGAGATATTAGCTCAAAGATGTGATGTGACATACGGGACGGGTTGTGACGTGTGTGACCTTTGGACCCCATGTCCTCGTTCAAGCGGACGACGCCGTCCAAACAGGCTGGACTTGCGCTGGGAACTCGCCCATGCCCCGTATCCGTGTCCACGGTCCTGACGTCCTCTGGGATACCATCACTCGATGACATACTAGGTGGGGGCATACCGCTCTCATGTTCGCTTGCAGTCCTGGCACCAGACCCCCAGTCCGCCTATGGCGAGTTGGTACAAAAGTATTTTATCGCCCAAGGCATTTCAAGCGGCCATAAAGTGTGTGTTATCCACGAAGATGGCCTATCTTTTGTAAAGGAGTGCATGTGGATGCCTGCATCGAAAACAAGCCATTCGGTTCCTCGTGCGGACGAAGAGGTCGTTTCCCAGCGTGAAGAAAAGATCAAGATTGCATGGCGCTATGAAGAAATGAAGAAATTCGAGACAACGGTGACGAACGCGTATGTGTCGATTCTTCAATGGGTACGAGCAGAGGATGGGTGACCGCCAGTCTCAGATCCACAGATCGTTTCTGCGACGCGCTTGACTTGACCTGTCGTGTTCCCGTGTCTGTGATAGACGCAGCCCACGATGCGAAACGGCTCGTACCGTTAAATCTGGCTGCGGGCGACGATCTCGCATCGTCGACATCCACGGACGGTCTTATGAGACGGGTGGAGGACATGCTCGCGACGACACCATCGACAGAGGTCGTTCGTCTATCAGTAGTGGCCCTGGGCTCCCCTGAGTGGGGGGAACACTGCCCGGCAGTAAGAGGCATAGTTTCTATGGGTGCGACTGGCTTGACGGACACAGGACGTTTGGCGCTTCATGTATGCGCTGCGCCGTCTGTTGCGTCGATATCCCCACGGATGTGCGTGTGTCTCACTCGCCGCACACTATGGCACGGATCGCTGGGCGGGGCCAGGGTGGGTGCAGAAGGTGGGGTGGGTGAGTGACGCGGCCATCTCAATGTTGGGATTCGGGGGTGCGCAATGCGTTTGGGACATTGCGTGGCGGACTCTGACAGTGTTGCAGCCGATCCGGGGCTTACCACACTGTTTCCATCCCACCATGGGTTTGTGCAGATTCACAAGCTGCCTGCACCGCATTGTATCCTGCCTACGAGCGACAGATGCTCGACCCTTCGGGGGCTGTCGTCGACCGCAGCGACCAACGTTGGTGCGGGAGAAAACAATCTGGCATTCAGGTGCACGCGAAAGCGGCTCGTCTTTGAGACGATGCATCTTGGGTTCGAAGGGGGTGTGGGCGAGCGGCGCACGACACCCTCGTCGGCTAGTGTCAGTTTAGATGCCGGACTGGTTCACACGCATGCCACGGACGAGGGCGGTGGGCTCGCACGCGTCGCGGTGGAGCTCGAAGAGAGTGGGGCGAGCGGGGGCCAGGGCGGACTCGTGGAGGGACGTGCGCCGACGCGTCCGAGGGAGCAGAAGACGAAGCGGGTAGCATTTCGTACGGAGACGGGGGAGCTGTATGCGTATTAGCAAGGGGACTTGGCAGGGGCGTGCGCGGGAGAGGGCGACGGTCGCGCTGGCGCGGGGGCGACGGGGGCGTCTCCGAGGAGATGTGTGAGAACGGGCGTGTTTCAGAGCTGGCCAGGACGGGGGCCAGTCCGGCGACCCTTGATGCCAAAAGACACGGGCGTAGGTCTGGGAACGTCGCGAGCTTACATAAACCGCTCGACGAGCACGCCCTCGCTTCGTCGTCTCCTCCGACGTCGCGGCCGATGTGAGTCCCCCCGCCGTCTGCCAGAGCCCGCGTCTCACCCGTTTCAGGCATCCACACGCCCTCGTCCCCTCTGCAAAAAAATCAGCGTCCGCGCCAAGCTCCCCGAGACCCACCACCGCGTTCCTCCATGCGCTCGACAAGCCCCTCCCTCCTCCCCCGCTGACCGCCCACCAAGCCATGGATCCTCCCCTCGTCCGTCCGACAAGCTGGATAGTCACCCTCACGTCCGCCACCGATCGCCCCAGTAAGTTTCCCCCTTGCACCGCGACACCCCGTTTCCATGCTTCTAGACGCGCCGTTGCTGTACTTGTCTTTGTCGCGTTCGCTTAAACCTCGTTGCTGCAACATGTTTTTGTTTACCACGACATCCCCCCCCCGTCGCTTTGTCCCTCCCGTCCTGTCCCTCTCCTCGTGCCCCTACTGACTCCTTTCGAGCGTCGGCTGTCTTCGCTCCTGCTACTCCACCGCCTCCCCACCCGCCCCCCCCGCTTGTGGGTGAAAACGCCCCCGGCTCGCCAGATCAACCGCCTCACATGCTAGCAACCGATCCCGAACCACCCTCCGATGTCGCCTCCGCCACTGCATCACCATCTCACTCGACCCACCCGTATTCCCGTCTGGCCTTTGCCAGGTCCGTTTCTGAGAGCGAGGCTTTTTTCCATCTCGATACGTCTCCCAGGTCTTTTGCACGCCCGCCAAAAGTCCTCTCCATAGATCCTTCGCACTTCCCAGATCCGTATCCACACCGCTTCCCGTATACACGCTCTTCGGACCGGCCATCCTCGACCCTTCCGTCACTCTCTTCCGCTGGCTCGTCTTCTCCCTCTACTCGCTCTTCCGCATATACGAGCTCAGGAAGTGCTCTGGCCACCGGTGATCTTGGCCACGTCCAAATAGCGTCTGGGGACGACGAAGAAGTCGGCGTTGCAGTCGGAATCACCTCCGACGATGTGGCTAGAGCGCTTGCAGGCGAGGGTAGCACCTCTGCCGGAAGGACACCCATAGACCAGGCTCGATGGTCCGAATACTCTGCCAGTATCCGATCAAGATCTTCTTCTATCGGGCTGAGCAACACAAACAGTCTACACGAAGGTGGCATACCGCGACTTCGCGAAAATCCTAGTTTCGATATGGTTTGGCAGACGGTCGACGAAAGGGACGAGGCCGGCTTGACGAGTGGGGATGAAACGGATGACTTTGGTGACGACGAGGACGGAAATGAGGGCAAGGGTGAAGAGCGAACGTCCGCAATCGTCGTGGCTGAAGAAGGTCGGGGTCTGATTGTCAGAGGAGATGGGGTTCCGATCGTGCACCTCAAGGCTGAACCGGGTGCGCTGGTGTACAACGTCTGATTGCGACCTCGCTGATATTTGCATGTACCCTAGGCACCACTCATCTCCTCGTTGGCTCTTCAAACACACCCAACTCCATTCCTGCCTTCCTCTCAAGCACGTTGCCTCAAATCTGTCACTCTCTCTTAGCTCTTGACATCTCTGCCAACTTCCTCGTTGCTTTACCCCCAGCGCTTGCCTCATGCGAGACTCTCGAGGAGCTAAACGTTGGGTCCAATCCACTGCGCGTGTTGCCCGCTTTTTTGTCCAATCTAGTGGCTTTACGTGTACTCATCGCGGATGCTACCGGCATCAGCACTTTACCCGACTCACTCTCGGCACTCGATCGTCTCCACACTCTTGGTGTCCGAAGAAACAAACTACATGCGCTTCCTAGTTGGCTGTGCCTTTTGCCGCTCTTGCAAGAGCTATATCTTGATGGCAACCCATTCCAGGGACCGTGGCAAGCTCTGGTGGAACCACTACTTTCCAAAGTCCCTGTTACACCACTTTATCCGCCTTCAACACCCTCTATGCCTCCACCGTCTGCTTCCGCTGACTCGTATACTGGGACTGAGACCGATACGGATTCAGACCCCCGAAGCGCCGAACCCGATACATGTTTCACACTATCCACCGAAGATGACACCATCATGCCGTCTCGAGCACCTCCCCTTGAGCGATCAACCACTTCCCCTGCTATCCTACCCCCCATCCCTCCCATCCCTGATCGTAGCCTCGTGCGTACCAAAACTGCACCAAATCGGTCTTATCAGTCCAATTCACGTCCACGTACGGGGATCCTCTTTGATAATCCTAGGTCACCGAACCATCCGCCAGACGAATCGAAACATGGCACTGACCATGAACTTCGCAAAATGAAGAGCGCGGGAGAACTCCGCACCAGTTTTGAGCGACCACGTGAGCTAGTGGAGGATCCCTCAATCGCGGCGCCTGAGCGCCCACCCATGTTACCCTATTCTGCCTCAGCTTCCAGTTCCAACCTGCTAAGCACTGCTGAAGAGTCGCCCGAGTCAGATCGACTTATTGTCCCTAAGCGTTACGCTAGCCTTGGCGTCTCGGCCCTTACACCTACGCGTGATTCTTCCCGGCCTGCCCACTCGAAAAGCCTTTTTGACGTTACGTGGGAGAGTAGGGGGACTGATATTCCAGAATCTGCTCGCTCCTCTTTTGTTTCTCCTCCCACTTCACCGCCGCGTCCTATACAACTTCACCAAGTAACACCCAGCCCAGTAGACCGGCAGGCGACTTCTCGAGGACGCTGGGGATTCCTCAAGAAGATGTCGATGGGAAAGATGAGAGCCGATTCTCCCACTGCTTCTCGGACTCATGCTCGTACTCCGCGCCCTGAGCTTACCATTGGTACTACGTCGAGTCCTCCCCAACTGTCGACAAGCGCATTCCCTCAAATCGATGTTCGATTTTCAACGAGCGGATCCTTGGGCTCCTTACCCAACCCCTCTCCGAGCTTCTCCCTGTCTTTGCCCATAGGCGAAGGGGATGTCGTAACTTCCACAAACACTATTTCAGAATTAACAAACGCGAACAGGTCCCTGGTCCCAACGTCTTCCCCGCGGGCTTCCAAGCGCCGGAGTTTTCTGCCTGTAGATGGAAGTGCAATGACAAACTTGGTCGTTCCTTCGAACCAGTTTATCCAGCAACCCAGTCACTTTGGTGAAATGGATGTGCCAGTAGCCGGTCCGCGTCCAAATTTGGCTCTCGACGTGGACGATTTCACTGCGCGCAGGGAGGAAGAGAAAGCGAGAGAAGCTTACACGCGGGCTTTGCGCTCTGTGATGGCATATCTGAAAGACATGAACGACTTGAGCCTCTCTCAAAGCACCACTTTGTCAGTGTACGGGGGATCACCAGAGGACTCCCCCATCATCTCACGTTCTCGACGGCCTACGGTCGTGGAGAGAGCAAACTCTGAAAGCACGATCTCCCGGGCGGCCTCAATATCCGGTCAACTGCGATCCCCTGAAGCAATGGCGGGGCTGAGGAGCGGGACGACTTCGCAGACCATCAGTGTTGCAACCACCGATAGCAGTGGCTCGTCTGAGGAGCGAAAGTACAAGGATGATAAGGGAAAGCGAATCCTCGTCATCCGGGAAATTGTGGAGTGCGTCAAGTTCAACACATTATGCAAATAAAGCTAACATTTTGGGAAGGACCGAAAGGACGTATGTCAAAGGATTGCAAGAACTCGTCGACATCTACGTCAAGCTCAGTGCCGCCTCAGTTAACCTTATCAGTGGCGTTGGCTCTAGCAAGGAAACTGTTATCCCTGCGTCGGAGCGGAAAATTGTCTTCAGTGGCATCGAGGCCTTATTTTCATTTCACAAAGAGAGTTTCCTTCCTGCCCTAGAAGAAGCCGCGACACCTTTAATGACGCCCCTACCTGAGGGGGAGGAACTCGATCCAGATGGCCAACTCTCGATCGAGGTAACAAGGAGAGTTGCAGGCATCTTCTTGAAACACGCTGCATTTATGAGGATGTATTCTTCCTATATCAAGTATGTCACTATGTATCCCTGTGAGGCGATTGTACTGACCCTACCTGCTCAAGCAACTTCGACAACTCTGTACAGAGAATCAAGTGTTGGACGACCGACAGAATTGCGGCAGGGAATGCCAATCCAGCATCTGCCCTGTCGTCATCTGGCACCGGCCTTTCCAACATTGCTATCTCTCATCCCAGCCCCGCGAGTGACTTGATGTCCAATCTCACTTCAGGCCAAAGAAAACGCATCAAGACATTCCTCAAACGCTGCCGCCTAAATCCTCGTCATTCCCAGCTTAATTTGGAGGGCTATCTACTATTGCCCGTTCAAAGGATACCCCGATATCGATTGCTTGTAAGTTGCAGTCATTCCCACACGGCCACAAACTTGAGTGCCTCTACAGCTCGAAGAGTTGATACGAAGTACCCCACCTACATATTCGTTCGTGGACGACCCACTCGACAGGGCACTGTGTGAAATATCGTTGCTCGCGAACAACATGAACGAAGGAAAGCGCGAGTCTGAGACTCGACGGAAATTGGTGCAGTGGCAAAGCAGGATTCGGGGGAGATTCCCCAGCCCACTGGTTCAACCTCATCGGTATGTACCACTGTCGCTGCCGCTCTGCTGTTCATGACTCTCGAAAAGACGTCTCATTATGGATGGGCCACTGATGTTGACTCGCGTCGTCCGGAAGACCGTTGTGTCATTTGAAACTGTCAATGCCCAGGGCGACGTTTCTGCTGTACAAGTCGACTGTCTAGCTCCCGAAATGAATCCTCGGCCTCTGATCGGTATTCTTTGCAATGACCTCTTGGTGCTCTGTCGTGATCCGAGCGAGGGCAAGGACCCCTTGTCCCCAGTGGATCTCTGGGCAGTCCTCCGTATGCAAACCTTGCCTCAGCCAGCTAGCATTGTCCATGGCAATGGTAAGATATGTTTGTGTTTGAGGGCGGAGGCAGGACTGAGCGGACTAACTGTAGCATTACGGATCGTCGACAACAAAGCCATCCTCTATTTTGACGCGCCCTCTTCCTCGGAAGCGCTGAATTGGTTCAGAGGTAATCAAAGTCTTGGTCCGACACGGGCATATGGCAGTGCTGACCATTGGAGTTTAGCTATTAACCTTCATATCCCCTCATGCAAAGCATAGGCAACGAACACTCCTTCTCGTTCGAGCACAACTTTAACTCTGCTGGCTCTACTGGCCGCGCTTGCCGTCGCCAAGGGCCCAGGTCGGCCCCGTATATATACACATACGCACGCTCATTAAGCTCACCTGCATCGTGTTACACCTCATCTTTCTACTGTATCAGCCACATTGTTTTTTTCTTTCGTAACCCAGGTAAAGTAGATCCAAGGATTTTTTCTTTTTTAAAAAAAAAATCCAATGTATGTCCTGTTGGCCTGTTGGGGGTAGGGTTGGAACAGGAAAGCTTGGATTACACATAGATATGGCGCGAGGGGTATCGAGCGTATAACATTGGTATGTACATACAATGCTACCAACGGACGGACCAGAACGTCGACAGGCAGCACATGCACATTTTGTCGCACACATTTCACATCTTGGTGAAGACATGTGAGACGCGCCAAGGGTAAAGCGGATGGCACCTGTAAACTCACCAGCCACCTCCAGAAGGCGTCCAGCCTGTTTTTCGGGGGGCTTTCAGGAAGTTCGTCGGCCTCGATTTGCGCAATGTCAGAGACGAAATCCATGTCCTCCGGCTTAACGGGCGGGGTACGGTGATACAATCTAGCTCCGACGTAAAGGATGTGGAACAAGGCGAAAGGGAGATAGCTCGTGACAAAAGTTGCGGTGCTCCAGTTGCCCTTGAGGAAGACGGCCCAGCCATTGAACTGGAATCACATTGATGACCATGCTCTGTGGTAAAGGGAAAGTATGCAAGACGCACCAGGCAGATGATCCAAGTCCAAATAGCCCCGTACCACGCGGCGAATGGTTGGACACGGGTAAAGTACGGAAGGGTCCTACGATCGATGCCTTGCACCTTCATACCCTTGTGGAAGCGAAGATAGGTTATGCATATGCCAAACCAGGTCATGAGGCCAGCGACAGATGTCATGTTGGAAAACCAGTCAAAGACTGTTCCAGCACCACTGGACACAGCCATGAAAGCAAGGAGAGTAAACAATGCACAAAAAATGACGGAAACGTAGGGAAGGCCAGACTTGGACGTCTTTGCGAACAATTTCGGTGCATTACCGGCGACAGCCAACCCATCTGTTCATTCGTACGGTGAGCTGGGGACCCTATTTGGGGAGGAGTGGAGAACGCACAGAGAGCACGCGAGGAAGTGTACAGATCGCTGGATGCGGCAGACCATGCTGAACTCAACAAGCAGGCATTGATGATCTTGCCCTGCGATGAACGCCTATAGCAGATAAAAAAATGGAGTCATCGCTCACCGAAGGCAGAGAATGAATTCCAGCAGTTTCGATTGCGATAACAAACGGCGAGGCGGCGGCGGTCCCACTTGTGAGCTGTAGCGACGGGTTGGTATATGGGACGAGGAGGCCGATCACAAAAGTGCCGAGGATATAAAAGAGGAGAATGCGGATATACACGCGGCGAATCGCTCTGGGAAGATTGCGGCGCGGGTTTTTGGTCTCACCAGCTGCAATCTGGGGACGTGAGGACACGAGGTGAGAGCCAGGGGACTCGACCTACAGCAACGATCTCGGTGCCGATGAAAGAGAAGGCGGCATTGTCGAGGACCGCCCACCAGCCAAGGAAACGGCCCGTTGCACCGGGGATGTTGTTGTATTGAACCAAAGGGCCTGGATTCTTCCAGTAACGGAAACCGATACGATCGTGATCGGGACCGCCTCCGAGGTCAAGGACGATGCCCAAGATGATGAGACCGGTGATGGTGAGCACCTTGATAGAACTAAGCGAGCGGATTGAAAAGTGGGAGGAAGCAAGACTGGTTGATCACTGACGCGAAAATGAACTCGGCCTCGCCGTAGGCACCAGCGCCCAGCATGTTGATGGTGACAACGACGACGATACACATTACGACCCAAACGGCATTGTTGACGTTGGGATGCCAGTAATCTACCAAAAGCGCAGCAGCGGATATCTCGGCTGGAACAAATTCCAATTCCTGTGAGGTGCCTTGGCGACAGGAACGGGGATAGATAATTACCAGGAGCTGAAGGCGGGGATGAGATAGAGATCGAGGGCAGTGAGAAGGGAAATGGAGAGTACCAATGATGGTCCAGTTGTACCAGTAATTCCAGCCCATCGCAAAGGAGAGGGCAGGGTCGACGAAGCGCCCCGAGAGTTTGATATGGCCGCCTTCAACCGGTAAGTACGCGACCATTTCGCCCAGCGAAACCTTGTGTAGGGTGTAAACTGGCACACGCCCAGGGAGAGAAGTGACTTGCCATGACGGCGAGCACGATTGTACCCATGACCACATAACCGAGCAGGAGGCCGAGTGGGCCACCTTCTCTGAGAGAGTTGGCGGTCCCGACGAACAGACCGGTGCCGATGACACCACCGATACTGGACAGACATTGAGGGGGCGGTCGGACAGGGAGAGGAGGGGGGGAATACCTGATCATGGCCACATGGCGGTTCTTGAGTTGCCTGTGGAGGCGACGTGGTTCGCTGGAGGAAAACTCTTCGTCCTTGATGGAAGGGTCAGAAGAGTTCTTGACAAACTCGCCCGTCTCGTTCTTTTCGGCAGCCATGTGAGCGGTAGAACGAGGACGAGGACGGGCGACAGGACGGCGCGGGGGCCCTTATAAGTTCCTGGGCATTCACGTGGTGATGTGATGCTGTGGGCGGGGAGAAGCGACGGGACCTCGACAGATCATCTGGCGGTGCCACCGGGCCGCCCACCCACGCCAGCACAGCAGACGCGGACGAGAAGGGCAATCGTCCAGGCCGGGTGGTGTCGTCCAGCCGGCCGCCCCGTGGGCCATGGCACCGCGTCAGGAACATGCCTTGGCATCAGCTTGTTATGAGAGGCACCATTCTACACTACACCAAAGCTAATCCATAAGAGACTGCTCAGCGAATCCATCCCATCAACGACCCGACGAGCGTGGAAAGCGTCCTCAGCGACGGCAGCGTCAAGTCAACCAGCTCCGGTCGCGCCGTCGCCCGCCTGGACACCCGCGAGCACACAGTCCGTGGCCGGCGGCCACTCGTCGGATCGGTGAGGAACGGTCTCCACGCTCGAGGGACCAGCTGCTGGGAGAAGCGAACCCTTTTGCCAGCCGGTTGGTCCGGATCCGCCCGCTCGTTCGCCGCGTCCTCGTCCTCGTCTCGCCTCCGCTTCAGGATACCTCGGGGCGCACGCGAGTACTGCAGCATCGCCTGACGTCCCGACTCCTGTATCCTCCGGTACTCCTCCGGCTTCAGGCTTCCTCGCTTTTCTGGAACATCGATCGAACTAGGGAACGTCGCCACGCTGCCCGGATTACGCGAGAGTGAGGAGATGTACGTGTTCCGGACCTGTCTGTGTCGAATGTAGTCTCGTCGCCTCGCCATGGCCTCGATCTGTCTCGCAGAGAGCGGATACGCGACATCCTCGCATCGGCTTGGCTCCGCGTCGTGTCTCCGCGGGCGCCGCTTTAGGCGACGAGCGTGCGCGCGCCCCTCCTCGTCGGTCCGGGCGCCCTCCCGCAGCCGGTCCGGCAACCGTCTCTTCCCGTCTCCCTCGTCACGGACGTGGCGATGTCGGATCCGTGCAGCACTCGGGCTCCCCGCTCGCGGCGCAGACGAGGCCCATCCGGTGCACATCCCTTCTATCCTGCTCATTAGTCCCTGCACCCCCTCCGCGACCTCCTCCGCCGTTTGTCCAGGCACGACGACACGCACCGGGCTGTCGTCAGAAGCCGTGATCCAGTCTTCCCGAAAGTCCTGCGCGTTCACTGGCGGGTCCACTCTCTCCTCCTCCGGATCCTCTTCATACTGTGGGATCGGCCCAACACGCTCCCCCCTGGCTCGGCGTTTCCACAGTTCCGATATTTTTCTGTTCCGCCGGACCCGGCGGAGGTAGTCGTCGACCTTGTCCTCTTCCTTCTTCCGTGCGCCCTCGTAGTCCAGCTTGTACTTGACTTTGCGCATCTCCAGTCTAAACTCCTCAGGCTCCGCTCTCTCGATCCCGAGCGCCACATGTTCCCTGATCGCCCTGCTCATCCCAAAGTCGATGATCATCACCTTGCCATCCCCCCCAATGAGCATATGCCGTAGTTCGGGATCGCCGTGAAGCACCCCCCGCGCATGGATCTTTTCGAATGCGGCTATCACCCTCGCCTTCAATGCCTCGGGCATGCTGGGAGAAGACTCTATCCAGAACGACGAGTGCGGCATTTCCATGGTGACGCTCACAGCTTCGGGCATGATGTGGACGCCGATGATGTGGGGAACGACGTCCCCTTGGAGGGGCCGTAGGTATTGTTCCGACTTGTACAGAGCAAGCTGCCAAAACGGGTCGTCGGTCGGCATTCGGGATCCAGGCGCAGACTCGAGCACTCACCTCTGAGTAGAAGCCATACCACTCCTTTTGTTTGCTCGTTTTCCACCTGAACTCCATCTCAGCGCCTGTAGTGCCACTGTCCTTGGAACGCTTACTTTCGGCAGATATACTTGATCTCCTCGTTGGCGACAGTCCCGCTGTCAATGGAGGCACAGCATTGAGCACCTCCTGGGGGTCAATGAGAGTCGTATCACGTCCAATACATGCAAAGGGAGAGCGCCCACTTTGTAGCGATAAAAGTTGCTTTGGGTTGTCTATTGAAAGTCCGTGTATCCACGCCCAGCGGCCATGTGGCCGATAAATGGGCTGATCAAGCGCCGGTCGCAAACTCGCGGGCACGGAGAGAGTCGGAGGGGCCGTCACGATGGGCTCAGGTGATGTCCAGTTGATTGCGGCACGGCACCTCGCAGCGTGGTCGGGACGGGGTCGTGCACGGCGCAAAGAACAAGGGACCGGGGGTGGATGGTAGGGTGCGGTGAGAACCTGGAAGAATTCGGCGGTGGTGTCGAGAGATGACGGGGGGCTGCTGGGACCGGGCTGGGAGGACATCGTTGCCTGGGATGTGGTGGAGAGTGGACAAGAAGTACAGTGGCCATCCTCTGGACCCTCCTCCTTATACCACATCCATGTCCGAATCAAAGCGCGCGCAACCCTCGCCTGGTCCATCTTCAACACTTGCCTTTTCGGGACAATGGCCGTCTCGTCTCGCTGGCGACCGCTCTCGTCTTGCTCAAACAAGCCGTCCCGATTACACACAATTATGCTACTACATATCCTATACACATACGGTACACATCTAGTGATACAATCGACAAAGGAGCAGGCGGTCACGTCCATTGACTAGCTAACTGTCCATCCGCCGGGCATGCTCAGCTCACAGCACTTCTTCAGCTCCGCTTCCTGTGCGGAATGGATATCAAAGCTCCGGCAGTGCAATCGAGGCAGTGAATAGGAGCGCAGCGGCGCAGAAAATGGTCCGGAAGGGAAAGGCAAAGCAGAGGTTCTGGGTGATCTACACGTTACCGACACCAAGTCCGCGCTATCAAGCGGCATTGCTGTGCGCAGGCCGTTCGGATACTCGTTCGCCACACACGGGGATCCGCCAGCGGTATGCACGCCACAATCTTGGATGCCACATAGCCATCCTCCGTCGCAGTGACGGAGATCAAGCCAGCTGCCCATCAGTTCGTACTCTTCCACAGACATTTCCACAGCATTGTTGTCCGAAACACAAGAGGCAGTGGCACGACGTTCGGCAAGCCAGGCCGCCAGTGTCCTCGAGTCGGAGGAGACGAACGATGCCAACGAATCACGAGAGCCTCTATCGCGGTCCTCGGTAAAGGTCGTTCGCATAGCATCAGAAGGCAAATGAGGCTGGACGAAAGCGGTGTCAGTGTCATCGTGAGTGCGTAGCACGTCCTGGCCAGTGCACAGCGCCCTCAGAGACCTTGTCGATCGTCCGAGACGGGATATAACAGTTTTCACGCCCTTTTTAATGGAATTTCCAAGGCTCCTCCAGGAGTGAGGGAGTCTCTCCTTTCTAAATTTGTCGTGTGCTTGTGAGAACGTTGATGAAGTCCATGGTTCCGGCGCAACAGCACCAGAACGGATGCACGGAGAAAAGTCAGAGAGAGAAGGAGGGAGTGGTGACGTCGGCGGAAGAATACGCCGTCTCACAGCGGACGGCCAAGGGACGTAGGGACTATTAGGATGATGAAAGGCTGGAATCCACTGGGGGCCCTCGATCGCCCTGTTGCTCTTTGTCTTGCGCGTGGCTATGCGACAAGAGGAAACTGGGGAGGAGGGGGCGCGGGGGAGGGCGGACGCAGGAAGAGAGACAGCTGAACGGCCTGGATCCGGATCTGGGAGGCAGTCTGGGGACTCTGTGGAGAACTTGAGGAAGGACGGTAAGTGGAGTGCAGAAGCAGAGGGCAAGGGAGGGAGGGGTCGGAAGGAGAGCAAGTACGGTGTGCACGGAGCCTGTGGAGGCGACGCGTCTTTAGGGCAGAGGCATTTGATCCCGCCCGCGGTGGAAGGAGCGTGTGTGAGCATGGAACTCGCTGGGTGGGGCGGGCGAGGAGCCTGAAAAGGGAGATGAACAAGCGGGGGGGGAGGGGTGCTGAATTACATACGAGATTGTTCGACGTGGTCTTGTCGGCCAAGGGGCGACGCTGGCGTGACTTTTGTTTCTTGAGCTTCCTGGCGGGGATGTGGGCGTCATGGTTGAAGGAGTGACTAGAGATCAGCAAAGGTACTTTTGGGGGGGCGGTGATCCTCAAGACCATGTTGTCGAGACCAGCAAGACGATCTGCAGAAAAATGAAACATGGAACGAGACAAACGAGCGTGGCGGTAAAACGAGAGTGGTGGTGGGAGGAGAAGGTCGTCGGCTCTGCTCAGCGTCGCGCCCGCCCTGCAAAGACAAAGAGCACGTGTCGTAACGAGAACAAGGACGCTTAGCCGAATACCATGAGCACTCGGGAGCCGCTCCTGGACGCCATCGAACCCGACGAGCTCCCTCCCAAACCCCACAGACAACCGCAGGCGACGACCCCGAACGACGCAGAGTCCGGTAACGCACCGTCATCGCCCGCCTCCCCCAGCTCACCCCGTCGTAGGCATCGCTGGCATCCTGAAACAGGTCGCCACCCCGTCCTCTTTCTCTTGTGGTCCTGACCGTATCCCTAGTCTGCGCACCCGGCTGCCCTGTTCTGTCTGTATTTCTTCCGTATCGCTGCCATCGGCGTTTACATCCTCTGCGGCCTCTTCACCGACAACTATGTACTCTCCGTATGCACGCCTTCTTGTTCTCTCCAACGAACCTCATACGGCACTCATTACCACAGACGGTCGCCGTGGTTGTGTTGCTCGCGATGGATTTCTGGAACTGTAGGGTATGCGCTGTCTTTGCTCCCAATTCGTCTGCATAAATCCGAGGTTCAGAACGTTGCCGGCCGCACGCTAGTCGGACTGCGCTTCTGGAACCAGGTGCGTCGTCGTGTCTCTTGTCAGCCCATCGACTCACAATTGGAGCCATCCAGGTCGACGAGGACGGGGAAAGCTACTGGGTGTTTGAGAGCAGAGACGTGGGTCGTCGACGCATCGTGGCTCCCCCGTCTGATTCTTGTTAGCCTTCCCGGCCAGCAAACCCAGTGGACTCGAGGTGGGAGGCACCACTGGTTGACTTATCCGATCACTGAATGTACCTGTGCACGACAGAATGTTTTGGGTGCGTCCATTCAAAACAGTCCAGTAGTGATCCGCGACACGTGATCGCCTCGTCAGATTGCACTCTACATATTCCCAGCCCTCTGGTTGCTCCTCCTCGTCGTATCCATCGTCAGATTCAATCTTGCGTGAGCAGCCGTCCACGCCCTCGCTGATCAGTACTGACCATTCGCCAGCTTCGTGCCGATCGTGATTCTTGCGTTGGTGTTCAATGTCACCAATGCTGTGGGCTTCACATACGCGTGAGTTCCGATCGAGCATGTTTGTGAATCGCGAGTCCCCGCTCACGGCAGTGTCCTCCAGCGATAGAGATGCGAAGCAACGATTGGCGGACAGTATCGCGGGCCCAAGCTGGACGATCGGAATGGGTGGCTTTGGTGGACAGCTCTTGACCAGTGCCGTCAAGAATAGCGTGGGCAGGCTCTTCGGGTAGTCTAGTGGAGCGGGCTAAACAGACAAGATGCGAGTGCCTTAGGTGCACACAAAACTGTAGCACTAGTGTTACAAGACGTGAATGTTGCAGTCAACGAGTTTGAATTAAAAGAAAAAGAAACGTCCAAGACAGACACTAGCTCAACATTTGCGAACGAGAAGCATGCGGAAACACTTGCATAGGTCATGGATGATGATCATAACACTTGCACAACTCCTACGGGGCACACGCCATGCTGCCTGACGGGTATCTATTGTTGGGCCTGGCTCACTCCAGCCCAACCCAACCTCGTGCATCAACACGCGAGTAAGCTGTGGTAGGTGCCACCGAGGCACCTAGCCCAATAAACGATCGTGTGCGACCGTGAGAGCACGAGGTCGCCACACGGGGCGTAGTTTGAGATGGAAACGGATATGTTTTGTTGTCCACATTTGATGTGACAGTCATGGTGGCAGGCGTACGCATGGCAGTCGCTTGTGTGACTGTAGGGGAAGGTGGGAAAACGAACAACGTCTGTGAGGGTAACGCGGAGACGGGATGCCTTGAAGGCGGTGTGTCGGTGGGGAACGCGATGCTGCTTGGTTCACCCTGGAGCTTGAGCGGTGGGGGTGCATGCTTTCGGGACAAGTGTTTTCGACGCCGAGGAGACGTTTTGCCTTCCTGGGCAGCAATGGGAGTGACGGGAGAAGGAGGAACAGGAGGTAGTGTTCCCAGCACAGGGACGCGCCGTCTGCCCTTTCCAGGTGCAAACCTGAAGTTGAGACTGGCAGGCGGCCGTGATACGTTAAAGAAGAGCCTGGTACCAAATGCGGAAGGTGGCGAAGAAAGATACGTGGATGAACGAGGTATGTGGGTGTTGTGAGTGGGTGTCGTTTGAGGGTTGGTCTCGCTAGGAGAACCAGGAGATTCACTAGACAAGGACGGGCTTCGACGTGGTTCCAGAGCATCATCAAAAGCGCCACCGACACCTAAGAGTTCAGACTCCTCGTCAGCCTCGACAAGATCTTCGCTCAAAACGCTACCAGTAGTGCGTATGCTGGCAATCGAGCCTGTACGCTTTCGACCATATCTATTTCTCCATGCAGAACCCATACCCACACCAGAGCTAAGGGAAGAGCTAGATGGATTGCGGGCGATTGCACGCTGCTCCATGGCACGGTCAAGAGCCCTTGCCTCTTGCTGTACAGCATCATTTTCGTTATCTCCCTGAGCAAATTTGTTCCGACGTCGACCCCACTCCCTGTCCTCTTCACTGGCAGACGAAGCATGATCTGACGATACAGGAGACGCATGGCCACCCTGGAGGACTTTTTCATAATCAAGTAATTGGTAAATGAGGCTATGGAGAGGAGAATGAAACACGCGAAAGAGAATGAAGAAAGCATGTGCTTACGACATATTCGGACCCACATGTTTACTTTTGTCCTTCACAAAGGAGTATGCAGCCTGCATACCTTTGAGCTCCCAGACGTCAGGAGGGACGTTGGGTGAGCGTGTTGCGGCAGCACGCATGACGACGGCAATCATCATGGTCGCGGAGCGAGAAACACCACATTGACAGCTCGGGTGGGTGTGAGAAAAAGACACTGAGAAAAGATGTGAGTACATACTGGATGAGGACGCCTTGGTTGCGCTGCAGGGCGGCGTCGACAAAGGCCATAGCTGTGGGGAAACCATCGGAGACGAGATCGCGCTGACCGTGGGACCAACTGAGCTTGAGGTAGTGCATAGCAGGACGACCAGAGGGGGGGTGGGGAGGGTAGTAGGTCGACGAAGGCCTGTGGTGGGAGATGGGAATTGGGGCGGACACGAAGGGGCGGAGAGGTAGGGGATGGACGGAGTCAAAGGGAGAAACGACCTCCTTGGCAACATTGAGAATGGCGGAAATGCCACGGTCGCGGAGGGAGGGCCAGTCGCGCGCATTGTCCTCTGAGCCCAGCCAGATGCCAGGGAGGATTTGGATAGGGCCGGTGGAATAAGGGACGGAAGGCGAGCCGTCCTCGTCTTGCCGGTGGATCGCGGACAAGGAGGTGTTTGGGAGCGAGAGGACGGAGGGGCGGCGTGGGCGGGGAAGTAGATTCGGATTTGGATCGAATGCAGAGGGAGGGTCGACGGGAGAGAGGAGGGAGAGGGCGGAGGAATGGGACGAGGGGACGTTTATGGAGAGATTCTTCATGTTTCGGGCTGGGCGAGGCTTGTGGTGGGTGCGAGGAGAGGGAGGAGGCGAGGGGGATGGGGAGGCAGAGGACTCGGCCTGGAGGACTATAAGAGAAGACCGGTCAGGAGGCACAACGCGGAGGGCTGTGGGGGGACCGCGTCTCGGGTGCATGCGCTGGTCCATGTCGATTGGATATGAATACCACGACCAGCGTGGACGTCAAGTCTCGCCGGGAGAAGAAAGAAAGAAAGAAGATACAACGAACTCGCGAAGGTGGAGGGGGGTGGAGGAAAGGGACGGTGGGGAGGAGGAGGACTGTTTGCTATTGTTGAACCGCACCCTGATGTCGAGCCAGTGTCTCTTCCTCGTCTCGTTTCTCTTCACCTTTGCCTCGCTCGTCGCGCTCGCCTCCTTCGTCTCCAGAAAGCTCGCTGCAGCAGGCTACGACGTGTCCCGACTCATCCTCATCGGCCTCGACGACAACACACCCAACCCCACCATGTCTGTCAACACCGCGTACGCCCAGTTCATCGCTTTGGCGCTCGCAATTGCCAGCAGCGTCTTCATCTATACCAAGTTCGCCTCCAGTCCGTGTTGTTTCCTCCTCCCCTCTTCCTCCCCCTCACCCTTCCTGTACTCCGTCAGAGCGCGCCCCAGTGCTCAATCCCAAGGAGTTCCAGGAATTCGTTCTCAAGGAGAAATTCGTCGTCTCTCCGAACACTGCCATGTCCGTCTTTTCTCTTCTCTCTCGTGGCTACCACATATTCATTCCCGTCCTCCAGCTACCGCTTTGCACTGCCTCGTCCTGACGACGTCCTTGGTCTGCCCATTGGTCAGCACATCTCCATCTCAGCCGACATAAATGGCAAAGAAATCGTTCGTAGCTACACTCCCACGAGTAGCGACGACGACCTCGGCTATTTTGACCTCTTGATCAAGGTAGTTTTCCTTGTCTCCCTCGCTGGATATCCTTGACCGTTCTCTAGTCGTATGAAAAGGGCAATATTTCTCGCTACGTCTCTCTCCTCAAGATTGGCGACAGGGTCAAGGTTCGTGGCCCTAAGGGATTCTTCCACTACTCCCCTGCCCTGTCACGCCATATTGGTATGATTGCTGGCGGTACTGGAATAACGCCCATGCTCCAAATCATTAGAGCTGCGCTCAAAAATCCTGCCGACGAAACGAAACTGTCCCTTATCTATGCCAACGTGAACATCGATGACATTCTCCTCAAGAAGGAACTCGACGAGCTCGCTGCCAAGTACCCTAGTCGCTTCACCGTCTATTATGTCCTTAACAACCCTCCCGCGACTTGGGCGGGTGGCGTTGGTTTTGTCTCCAAGGAGCACATTGAAAAATACATACCCCGATCAAGCAACGACATCAAAGTTCTCATGTGTGGTACGTAAATTTAGCCTGGTCCCCCGACCACTCACTTGACTCCCACCAGGGCCACCACCGATGATGACAGCAATGAAGTGCGTGTACATTTATCGCACATCCTAGCAATTCTCTCATTGCGCTGTCTCTCCAGGAAACATCTTGCAGAGCTCAAGTATCCGGCCCCGCGTGCAGTCAGCAAGCTCGAGGATCAGGCAAGTGTCCCGTGATCGCGACGTTTCATGACTGACCGACGAGGGACAGGTCTTCGTATTCTGACCGAATGTATACCCAATCTAGTTGGGTTTGTGGTTGGATACCTTTGCTAGACTGCCTAGAAGTAGAGTAGACGAATCATGGCATTGCCAAGCACCCACGGAGTAGTCCTGCATCTGTCCAGTCTGATTGTGAGCAAGTCGACACTGGTCTTGTTTCACGTGCCCGTTTTCTGTTTAGGTGTCAGCGCCTGGGTGTCTAGCCGTCGCAGCGAAAGGCGAAAATACTGAATGAGTACCATTTGGTATTGCGGACGGTATACGTATTAGTTACGGGACCTAGGTAAGCCAGCGCGCTTATACCGGGAGAACCCAATGGGAATGTTGCCCGCGATGGCCATAGAGGGCTAAAGCTACACTTCACAGCTTACCTTGCCAAGAGGCCACTCTTCTGAGCCGAACGCCGTTTAGCACAAGGCGTTCTACGACTCGAAGCTGGCCAGCGACGGATATCTCCTCCCGCTACAGAACGGTCCGGGAATTAAACACCACCCAAAAATTTGTACTTACTGGAGTGAATGGGACTCCGGGAAGAGCGGGCAAGCGGCGGCCAAAGGCTCGCACAGGACGAGAGCACGAGTACCTATCATGTATAAGACATGGAGAGTATTCTCCGCATGTCCAAGGACTCAAGGAAGCTCTCAACGTGAGGCCTTTGCTCAAGGAAATACGTACAAGAAAGACTCGGTCTTATATACCACTACGTACCCTATGATGTCAGTAGACGAGTCTAACAGGCGTCAAGTTTTGAGTGTTGTCGGCGTATCCAGTTGTGTTCTCGACTCCTCGAGCATTTCGATGCGACAGTCGTTCAAGCTGGATCGCGCGGTGAGTGACATTCAACGCTAAGAAGGAGACCTCACATTCTCCGGATCTCGTCTGCGGCCCGTAGCCCTAGCAGAAACTCGCTCTCCGTGGGTTCTCTGGACAAGGTGCGAGCAAGTTGGACAGCAGAATCGTAATAGTGCAAGGCAGTCAGTCCCTCGTCGTTCTTGGGCAACAGGGGTAGAATGAATCGAAAATGGTGAACCATCCGAGACCGCGGTTTCAACGGAGGGAGACTAGGTATGACGAGGTGTGCTCGGGCATCTGCACGTCGGTCAGAACGCTCGCTCCAACCAAATGTATTGATGCAGACCAATATCGGCAATGGTGTCAAGCAAACTGCGTCTGAAGCGGATGCCGCCATGCTCGGTACCAGGCATGCCCCAGCCAGGATGCGTCGTCTCCCGTGGTTGGCACTCGTAAGCGATCAGGCAGGAGCGCGCATACTCTTGGAAAATATATTCGTGGACAACCTGGGCGGAACATGAGGTGACGAGAGGAGCAGTGGTGTAGCACGGACGCACCTTTGGAAGGTCATTCTTACCGATCTCACTGTGTGCTTTTGATATCCGCTGCAGCTTCCTCTGTACTACGATACGACGCTTCGTGCAAAGCGCGATGCTCAGAAGAAGCTGCCGAGCGATGTTAGAGATCTGCGCTGCTGGGAAACGTAGAGACACTGACGACGAGAGAGTACGTCGCGCTGATGGTGACGATGTCCCAGTTATTCGTCCAGGAACGAGGCGCAGTGCGGACCGCCTGTTGGAGGAGGGCGAAGCAAGAGATGGCGAGAAAGCAAGTCAAGACGAGGGTTATCAAAGCATAGCAGGCCTCCGAAATCCAGAAGAGCAGACTTGAGTACGAGCGGTCCATGCAAGTCGTGTTTCCGACAGTCCCCAGCATGTCCGGACCGCCTTGCTACATCCTCGTCGCCCACTCGTCTCTCCACCACAGTTCAACCAGCCAAAGCAGCGCGCTCATCCATGTAGACATTGAATACCGCTACGCGGACGATTCACCGCTGTCGCTGCTTCCCCGGTTCCCTGACGAGCATGTCCTCGTGCTCGACTACGACCCCGCCAATGCAGCCAGACCAACCGTCAGCAGCACCTCCAACCAGCTCGCTTTATCCGGCGTCAAAGTCCTGCCCGCACCAGGAGCCCGCGCCGATGAGGATACCAGCAAGAACAATGACATGTATATCCTAGAGGTGACCTCCACTGGCGATGACCAGTACGCCACTCGGTCTGCGATGCTTGGGTTCCACTCAACCGCTCGATAGAACTGCCAGCAGCGTGCAATCATCTCAAGTCCACCTGCAGAATCCACGGGCTATCGTTGCTCGATTCAAACAGAAGTGCGCACAGTTCCCATTCGTCCATCCTGGCTCATCGGTATTCAGGAACGCCGACCTTCGCCGCATTCTCGAGCACCCAGGGCATGCTGGGGATCATCGCGCCGAACCGATTCCTCAACCCAGCTCACCGCTCGTTCAGTGACGTAGTTCTGACGATAGCTCACTCAGTCAACGCATTTGAATGGGTATTCTATAGCAACGTGCAACCTCGCCAAACGTTGTATGACCTCATCGCCGCCTGCTTCCCTTTGCAACTTTTCGTTGCTGCGCCGTTGTTCCATTTCCCGGTGACCTCCCGCCTGTGGCGGATGCCTTGGACTCTTCATCAGCAGCCAGTAGGGCCGATAGCCTAGTAGCTTCGCATGAGCATATCCCTTGGCAATAGCGGTGGAGACGCACCCAGACTTGACATCCCCATTCTGTAGGGAATCTTGAATGTTTGCAATCTTTCCTTGTTGGGCTTTGAACTCCTCCAGTGTTTGAGGGTCCAAGTTTTTCTAGCCCCGCGCGTGAGCAGGGTACATCGGTAGGAGACAGCAACGTTACCATGATGTATGGCATTCCGAACATCATCAACCCTGTCAACACCATGATGACCATCATCGGGTTTTGGAACATGCCCAACACGTTGAATGACTCGCGCGGCTTGAAATAGTTATTCTTGTGTCGAGGCGTCAAGACAACAGAATGTCGTAGAGACATGGAAGCAGCAGACACGAGCGGCGTTCCAAGCATGTGGGGCCTAACGTGCGGTGGGCTGGTGGAGTCCAGCACATCTATGTGGAACTAGCCCTCGGACGATCAGCGGGCGGAAAGGAAGTGGGTGTGGGCCGGCATACTTGATCGAACACGTAGTCGTGCGATATGACCGAGAGAACGTACGTTCCAGGATCCACGTCTGGTCTTGCAAGACGAGTCAGTTGCCATTCACGGCGTTTGGAGGCGTGCATACATGGAGAAGTTTCCGGTGTGTGTCACACGGCCAGAGTATCTGCCTGCATCAAGGATGACTTTGGCAGGACCGAGCGCTCTATAATCTGGGCCCCCTGGATGTCAGCGACCACGGTAGGACCGAAATACATGCTGACTGGGGCACAAAACGTTCCATTGGACGTGTCCGACGAGGTCGAGACAGAGGCAGGCGCTGCAGGGAGGGTTAGACAACCACGGCTTTGCGTCCTACTACGCACCCAAACAGCGTCGCCAACACACCCAACGAATTCAATCTCATGGTGATGTGGGTCGCTGGAGGGACCAGACAAGCTCTTGCATAACAAGCGCAAACAACCGCCGTGCCGTAGCCCACCATGAGACAGAAGAGGGCGAAAGCGTACAGAAAGCTCATGTCTCTGTACTCTCTGTCATTTGGGTTTCGACAGCCCTTCCAAGTCCTGGGTATGTTTGCTTCTCGCCTGCCGTCCATTTCGAGCTCATATGCCCTCAGTTGATTCCGGTATCTGCAGGTTGGCTGTGGCGGCCAAGACGGACTTGCAGCAGCAACTGGGCATCGTGCTTCAGGGAACTGTCAAGCCCAGTGCGGAATTTGACCGTAGTCATTCAGTCCAGGATAGCCTGACCGCCTGTTGCTCAGTGATCACTCAATGTTGCATCCACGAACTATATCTACAGGGCAAGTCACAGCAAACAACCGTTGATCTCGCCAAGTTGTTCGAACGTAGGAAATGTAATCACAGAGAAGCCATATCAGGAGAAGAGTGCATCGAGAGTGTAATCGGAACGGTCCCCATCCTCGACGGATGCGTGTGGTTCTGACACCTCTTCAGGTAATTCCAATAAACATCGCTATGTCGTAGCGACCCAGTCGCACGCACTCCGTGTAAAACTTCGGCTGATACCTGCGGTGCCGATTGTCCACATTAATCGTGCAGTGATGATTCTAGAGCCCCCGAGCGACGCGACGTTGAAAGCTAAACAGCAGGTATGTCTTCCACGGTGCCCCCGTGTGCGTATGCTCATTCTCAGCGACCTAGAATGAAGAGACGGCATTTCGGCCCAGCGCTGCAGAGTTGGCTGCCATCAAAACTGACGCTGCAACCATACCTCGTAGACGGAAAACTCCGAAGGGCCCAAATCCTCTTAGCGTGAAGAAAAAGGTGCCACCTCGTGCAGGACGATTCGTCTCAACCCGTCATGACATTACTGGATCTGACCCAGTTTTGGGACAAAAAAGAAAGAGTGCTGGCACAGACGAGGACCGTGTTGAACGACGGCGAAAGAGGCGTAGAAAGCACGCGGGCGCCACTACGCCTGAGCGTGTCGCCCAACCGTAATCTGAAGTAGATTCGACCTTTGTACAGTACCCGAGTCACTGGCTTACACCCAGAAGTACCATCGCAAACATGAAATGCCATTCGCACAACTCGATGATATACAAAAACACGACACCCAAGACTCACTCATCACTCATCCTCCAATACGCTCAGAATCCACCACGCAGACGAAGGACTGCGAGACAACTTTCATTTAGAATCTAACAAACACATCCAACCGCACTGCTTACCGAGGTGCAACGTACTCTCCTTCTGGATGTTGTAGTCGGAGAGCGTACGACCGTCTTCAAGCTGCTTGCCAGCAAAGATGAGTCGTTGTTGGTCTGGGGGAATCCCTTCCTTGTCCTGAATCTTTGCCTTCACGTTGTCGATCGTGTCGGAAGACTCCACTTCCAACGTAATGGTCTTGCCAGTCAGAGTCTTGACGAAGATCTGCATACCACCACGCAGACGAAGCACCAGGTGAAGTGTCGACTCCTTCTGAATGTTGTAGTCAGAAAGAGTGCGGCCGTCTTCAAGTTGCTTTCCAGCAAAGATGAGACGCTGCTGGTCAGGTGGGATCCCCTCCTTGTCTTGTATCTTTGCCTTGACATTATCGATGGTGTCAGATGACTCCACCTCGAGTGTGATCGTCTTGCCAGTGAGGGTTTTCACGAAAATCTGCATGCCACCACGCAGACGGAGGACTACGACAAATAAGCACACGTTTGAAATAGAACTAAATCGACTAACCGAGATGAAGAGTGGACTCCTTCTGAATGTTGTAGTCGGACAACGTGCGACCATCTTCCAGTTGCTTGCCAGCAAAAATGAGACGTTGTTGGTCGGGAGGAATGCCTTCCTTGTCCTGGATCTTGGCTTTGACGTTGTCAATGGTATCCGAGGACTCGACCTCGAGGGTGATGGTCTTGCCCGTCAGGGTCTTGACAAAGATCTGCATTCCTCCACGAAGCCGGAGCACGAGGTGGAGGGTCGATTCTTTCTGAATGTTGTAGTCAGAAAGGGTGCGTCCATCCTCGAGTTGTTTTCCAGCAAAAATCAGGCGCTGCTGGTCGGGCGGGATACTATGGCATGTGAGACAGGAAGGACCGGGCAAGCACAAAGGGACGCACCCCTCCTTATCCTGGATCTTGGCCTTGACGTTATCGATGGTGTCCGAGGACTCAACCTCGAGGGTGATGGTCTTTCCGGTGAGGGTCTTAACAAAGATCTGCATGCTGAGCGACGGTGAGCGGACGGAGGGTGCGAGCGGGCGCAGGATCTTACACGACTGTGGTGGGAGTTGTGGCAAGGGATGTGTTGGAAATCGTGCGCCAGAGGAGGTTTATATGTAAGGCGGAGTTTCAATCTGTGTGCCAGCTGACTCATGCCCGACTGGTGCGCATGTACTAGAAAAGTGTAGAACCCCCGGCATTCACTCGCCATACCACAGCCTTATCGTCAGATCCTTCTCCATCGAGGCAGAGGCGATGATCCCCTGCTTAGGGTGGGTCTGTCCCGCAGCCGTTAGCACGCAGTCGCACAGCATCGCAAACACCCACGGCCACGGCCAGCACCGCATCTACACCTTGTCAGACAGCCCCACTACGGACCGCCGGAATCCACTCACCTCTGTGCCCTTCGAGAACTTGCATGACCTCACGGCTCTGCAGGTCCCAGATGTACACCTTGGCATCCTCGCTACCGCTCACCACAAAGGGGCCCTCCGTCGTGATGAACCCTGTAAAGAGACAGTACGTGCGGTTGGTGTGTCCTGTGTATGTCTTTGCACATCGCGAAGTCAGGTAATTCCAGAGCCGGATGGTGGAATCCTGTGTCGCAGCCAGGATAAATCTCGAGTTCGGCGAGAACTTGACGTGTGAGCTGTATCGGGTCAGGTCGGCAACTTGGCGGTGGGCATCACGGACCAGATCGGATTGTCATCGTCCACCAACGTCTTGAGACACTGTCCCGACTCCGAGTCCCATATGCGGCTAAGAGAGAGTTCCCTGTCCGCCCGAGGACAATCAGACTATGACTCACATCAGCCCATCCATGGCACATGACACGATGAGCGTGCCGTCGTGATTGAACCCCACAGCGGTCACAGGGTCCGAATGCGCAGGCAAGACTTTCAAGGACCTTCCTAGCTCATGGTGAACAAGCCCATCTACTCTCCTTCGACGGAGGAATGCCAACCTCTTGCCACGTCCCAGACGCGTACTGTTTCGTCATACCCTCCGGATACCAGGAGGTTAGATCTCGGGCTGAAATTTACGCAGAACACAAAGTTGGTATGGCCGTGGAGTGTTTTGGCGGGGACTTCCTGGCTTCGAATAAGTGTCTAATCGAACCAGGACACTCCGGGCTCTACCTGTTCCATGTTCCAAATAATGATCGTTTTGTCGTCCGACGCAGACGCAAGGAAATCTCCATCGGACGACCATGCAACGTCGTTGACACCTTCATGATGGCCTTCGTATGTCTTGAGTATCTCACCAGTATATGCGTCCCAGATCTTGACCTTCTTGTCTGCGGCTTGCTTTGATTTGAGTACGGTCAGACTATTCGATTCAGACAGGGGTGGTAGACACACCGGAAGACGCGAGCAAGCCCCCATCCGGGCTAAACTTCAGCGACGATATCGACTTTGTGTGCCCACTGAGGATAAACTTTGTGCGATAGTTCGGTCTCATCCGCGCCGAGGCCCCTTGTTCCGCGACTGCCAACGGAAGCCGTTCGTTCTCTGGACAGCGGTCCACGGCGTTGGATGCCATGGGCGACTCGGCGCTGCCTTTGCATGACGAATTTGCTGATGCTGCCCGAACTTCGGCGTCAATGTTCATGGTCCCGCTGAGCAAAGGCACAGGCGAGCAAGAACGTCTGCCGTGAATGGTGGGGCGGCGCTGTGGAATTGTGTACAGAGGACGCGTGTGAGCGCTTCTGGGGTCCATCCTGTCCAACGTCTGACCTTGGACTCTCACTGCCTAAAGTTCCAAGGCGCGATGGCTTCAGCGACGGCGGAATGGCTAGCACCGTCTACCCGAACAGAACTAATTGAGAACCTAGTATCAGGCGTCGGTAGGCCGTCTTGCCCAGATCCTCAGAATCCAAGTGACCCAGTCGATCTGAACCCAGATCGATATAATCCATCCAATGTCGGGATCTTGGAGGACTACCTCTATCATCAAATCAGGAACGAGGAGTACGACTGCCTCGCCAACCTCGCCATCCTGAAACTGCACGTTTGGTTTTCTCTAACACATACATCTCATGGTGCTAACTACCGACTAGGTATCAATTTAACCCTGACCTCTACAACCCAGATGTAGTCGTCAACGTTCTTCTCAAAGCCCTGACCGCGGAGCCCTTTCCGGATTTCAACCTTTGCGTGTCCCTCCTGGACGACAGACTGCCCAGCGTTAACACTGACGAACCCGACCCTCTCCTGACTCTTCTCCCAATACTCACGAACCTTTACGATCTCCTCCATCAGTGTCGGTTTCCAGCATTTTGGGCTTTCTACAGGTCCGAAGACCTTGAATCCTTGAGAGAAAACTACACGGTCGAATGTATAGGTTTTGAAGATGCTATCCGGGGAGTCGCCGCGCGTGCCGTCAAGGCCACTTTCACCCGCATAGGCCTTGAAAGACTCGGCTCTTACGTTGATCTAGCAGGTTCCGAACTCGAGGCCTGGGTCTCAAAGCAGGGATGGCACAGTGACGGACAAGTTGTCTCTGTCCCTCCTAACCCGGATAATCAGATCGAGTCCGTTGTTATCCGCGAAAATGTCAGATTACCTCGTGAGTATTCTTTGGACTGCTTCCCTACCTGTAATCTTACCGGGTTCCAGAATTATCAAAAATCATTGCGCACTCCGTGCAAGAAAAATAGTTACATTATACATCCGAGTTGTCTCGTGTAACACGTCAAAATTGCATATCTATGCTAGTTGACTAGGACGGCCGTGCTAGCAGGTGTCATGTCAATAGCATCTGCTTTCTAAAGTCGTCTTTCCCAACCCTCAATCGTACCTACCAGCCATTGTCCTTACGCCGTCCAAAACGCGGAGAACGTACCCCACACGGCCATGGAAGTGCAAATGCCTAGTAGGACAGCGTCATACCACTGGCACCGCCCAGTCATTGCAATTTTCGCAGAGATGGGACCAATGACGCAAATCACAAAAGCAGAGAAGGAGCCCAGGAATGCCATGAGGGAACTGAACTGTGGAATAAGGATTGAAACCACGATTGACATGACCGGGACCATAATGCGCTCAAGAGCCACGAGAGCTTGCTTCGTCAAGCTCTGTGGACTCGTCAAGGCCGACCTTTTCCCGTCTTCCACCGAAGCCGGTGAAATAATCGTTTCTAAACCCAGCATGCTCTCTAAGATAATGTTTAGCTACATTCATGATCAGCGAGTTGCACGGGATATAGTAATGCAAGCAACACCCACTGGCCTGGTACTCAAGGCAAACTTGGATCTGGTCAAAAACGATCAGGCAACACGAACCGAGAAGTGTGATGGATCATATCTCACAATGGTGTAATGACAAGTAACCACATCACCAATTGGTTAAGTGCTGAGTTGTAGCCAGGCGTGGCGAGTAAATCCCTGCTTATCTACAGTGCCATTAGGGTGAGGTAGTCGCCATGTGGCTAAGGCATGGAACCGTACCTCATCGCTCACCGAGTCACCAAACATGATATACCCTGCATAGCCGATGATAGCATATATAGACGTCGCGACCGCCTGTATAGCGATTCAATCACCCACGCCTTCTATGTGAGATTTAGACTTACGAACGCCCAGTTAGCCATATGATCAAATTGGGAAGGATCTGCCATGTCGCGAGCTAACGAGGGTATAACGACATGACCCGAGAACTGGTTGAAAAACTTAATACTGCGGCCACACTGGACAAACACAGGCTCCTTACCCCGGCCATGAACAAGCCGAACGCTATACCAACCTCTCCGAGAGTTCCTGAGGACATGGATGTATTGGCTGGACTCCAGAGGCTACCTGGAGAGTCCGATTTTGAGAATCCATCTATGAATATCACCGCGATGACGAGTAGCGTCGAGCTGATTCCCAGAAGTGAGGTGTATGAAAGTATGGATAAGGGCATGAAAACCGTCGGTGCCAAACTGCGCGGTTGGCGCGTAAGCCTCGACGAGTCGATCGGGGAGGAAAACCATGACTCGCATGAAAAGTGAGAAGACCTTGTACGTGTTGGCGGAGTAAGCTGGCCAAACTCCCTCCAAGGAGTCAGCTGTTAGAGTGACAAGGACAACGCTAAAAGAGCCCATATCAGTGAAACCGGTGCCGAAAGAGAAACGTGTATGAGTACCTGACAGAAAAAAGCTCGAGACAAAATAAAATATTTGTTAGTAGAGATGATTTGGGACCAAACGCCTTCCGACCGATGTCAGCATATGAACGCAGACGAGGGTCATCGAGGATCTCGCGAGCAAGTAATTTTGCACTACACTCCAGGGTCAGGTGGATTCATCGGGCACGGAATACAACCCACGTGTAACAGGTGACGAGACCGAAAAAGATGATGAGAAGTGTTCCCCATAACCATCCGGCATACGCGAATGCAAGCGGCTCGGAGAGCATACCTATGCCCAAAAGTACTGCAATGCAATTGAATAACTAGGGAGAGGATTGAATATCACGTGGCAAGATGCCGTCACTATGAGGTCTCACCGTCTGACCGTAGGTGCTCTTGCCTTTGTAATGATACTGGATAGCTGCTGCAGAGGAAACAGGGGCCGAATTCTGCGGTTCAGTATTGGTGAAATCAGCCGGCAGACCCGAGGAGTCACAGTTGGTGTGAGCAGGGGTAGAGTTGGTTGAAAACGCCGTGAACGATGCAGCTTTCTTGAGCAAAGGAGTAGCTTCACGAGCCCTGTGAATTTCAGAATGTTGGTGGGGAAGACTTGGCATGTGGGCCCTTTGGAAGGAAGGTTCGAATGATGGAGAGCTGAACTGCGTATCTCTCACGCGCGAGACGTATCCTTCCACCAACCCGCCGTCATTGGTGTCCAAAGGATCCACAGGATCCGACAGGGATGGTGTACTGTCCGATAGATCGTTGTTTGTGGTAGATGCCTGCGCGTTCGAGGTAGGATAGTACTGCGACCGACGGTCTACAAAACGCATGAGATCGGAGAGGGGGAGAGAAGAGTGCTTACAGGAAGCAAATGCATCCCGGACGCTATGGGCACTGGAGACAGAGCCATACGTGAACGAGCTGGGGAGAGAGGACATGCTGGGCGGGGCGGAACATGCTCGAGCGATCCCCACTTATATACGTAAGAAACAAACTCCGAACAAAGCAAGAGGAGATCCGGACGGTGCCCCAGCCAATCGGAAAACAGCCACAGCCGTTCCGCCCGGCGCGATGGAATAGATAAACACGTCCGGTCTATGCGAGTATGAGAGTCCGACAAGTACACAGCCAACGCCCCTTACGACTGCTCACGACGAGTTCACCGCTCGACGGTTCGCCCACATCATATACGACTCCCTCGACAGATCGTGTCCAACACTCGCCTTTCCTCGTGTCGAGCGTCGCGCTTCTGGCAGCTTGGCATTCACCGTCAAGTCCTAGAATACACTCAGTCAACAGCCCCATCTTGCCACTCGACAAGTGACGAACCGAGAGGCGCTTGCGCATCCCGGGTGCAATGTGACTCCACCATTTCGCGAACGCATTCTTGAGAGCCAGTTCCCGGACCCCTTTCGGATTGAGCCACGCTACAAATTCGTCCACCTGACCGCCTGGTCAGCAGTAATTCTGATCTCACAGCAAGTATTTTCGCACCTCTTCAGGCTCCGTATATACCGCCCACTCCCCAGGAGCCAAGAGGCCTTCCCCTTCTTCCTCCTGTCTTCTCGCATCAACATCATTTTCCTCTCTCTTCGACATCAACTCCAACTCCATTTCGGTAGGTCCTTGAAGAAAGATGCGACCTGTGCCGTACTGGACGACACCACCGCTGCCTAGCAGGGACATGGAACCCATGCCGTCGAACCACCACACTCGGTTGTGGAAGCGATCCTTGCCTAGCGGCTTCACTCTGATGGCTCCCAGCAACTTGCGGAACTCTCGCTCGATGCTCTCAAGCCGGCGTTCAAGCTTGTTGACCTCTTCATCGAGACGGCGGTGCTCTGCTTGTGCTTGCTTTTCTGCGGCAACCTTTGCACGAGCAATTTCTCTTTGCTTCGCGTGCGCCTGTGCATGGGCTCTCTGGCGAAGGTCTCTCTGGCGTGACGTAATTTTCTGACGGGCACTGGTCGCTGAAGTGGTCTCTGAACCTTCCTCCGATGGTGCATCCGATAGATCGCTGGAGTCGTGCATAGCGACCTCTTCCTCTGTCCCGGCAGGAGTCGACTCCTTCTTCGGCGCCACGTCACCGACAAGAGCGTTCATCTCCTCGGTACTGTCAACAAACATCAGATTTCCTGCACATTTACTACTCTATCATGCTTACTATTGCTTTTTCAACCTGTTGACTTCGATCTTTTCTTTCCGTAATGCGGTTAAAGACTCTTCGCATGTTTCCATATGGGTATGGATTGCCTTGCTCGACACAGAGAGGTTGCACATAAAGGCCAGGATGGCAATGCGATCAACAGGCGGAAGGGCGTAATAGCGTTCCCCGGGTGATGCCACTAGCGAATAAGAGACAGGAGTGGAGACCCGCGAGCTGGACGAACAAGACGATAATTCTACGTTCGGCTCAGGTGCAAAGAGTAACCTTGTCAATACCTCTCGCAGACGGGGAAAGTTATCTAGAGTGGCGTGCTGGACAAGTCCTTTTAATAGCTGAACGATGAGGGACACTGCAGCACCTACATCTTTAAGACATCCAACCAAGGCATCTTCCCAGCCGGCTCTCATATCTTGAGCGCGAAGTGGGACACGTTCCCAGTTGTTCCCTACATCAACCATCGCAGCTGTCAGTTGGTCAATCGTAACGCCTAAAATCTTGTGGTCTTCCAGAGTACCCTTCACACGCCATAAAGAAAGTACGGCACTATGGCGACTAAATGGCACAGTGCGTAAATTATAAATGAGAGTGGCGTGTATCTCGCAGAGCAAAGGGCATGCTGGCTCTATAACGGAATGCCGAATTGCATGCTCAAAGTCATCCATCGAAAAAGGAGAGATGTGCAATGGCTGACTGCGGCGTTGCATCAGCGCAGAAGTACTGCTGAAACTTGATACCAACGTACCCATACACGACCAAGAAATTCCAGGCCATGAGGAAAGACTCGAAAGTAACTTGACCTTCACCAAAGGGCAAGTGCACCCGACTAGCGATCGGTTTCTCAATCTTGGTGCCAGCTTTCTTTTCCTTGTCTGAGACACGAACGTCCAAATCCTCAGTCGGGTAGCGTATAGGTTTCTTCTTCTTCCTTTCCGCCGCAAGACGCTCAGCCTCCTCTTTAGCTTTCTGTTGCTTTTCTACCTTCTCGCGCACCTCTCGCTCTCGTTTATCTGCAGAAACAGTAACAACTTTAGCTATGATCAACTAAGAACGTACGAGGAGCAGCGACACCAACTTACCCCTTTCTTCTTGAGCCGCTGTCAATTTCTTCTGTTTCTTCGTGGGAGGTCCTTCTTTATCCTCCCAAATCTTTTTTCGTTTGTCAATCTCACCTTTCTTGATGTTCTCGACGCCTCTCCGGGTTTCCTCTGGCATAATAGAATCTACGCCATAGTGCTTGGCGATTGCTTCTTTCACCGTCCAAGGCGAAGCCACGGCTGCATCGCGGTCAACACAATCACGAATGAACCTCCGGAGGATCGACTTTGAGAAAGCTAGGCGGTCGCGACTGATAGAGAGAATATAGTCAGACCACATGCTATGAGCTGTATGTGACCAACATGCCTCATCATGCTACAGCGAACTTCGACCAATCTACCAGACCACTGTTCTCTATCCTTTTGAGCGGCCTTGCCTTTTTCATGACCCTTGTCGTGAGGCTCCTCCAGAATTTGAACTTGGTAAGTGTACTGCAGCGGATCATCCTTGGCGAGTGCTTCTTTAGTGGGTATCTTGAGGTCACCTCCGATTTTATGTATTTCCGCGCAGCTTGTAGTATCGACCGGAAGGGCTTGAACTGGAGAAGTGGACGAAGAAGGCTGGTTCGACTGCAAAGTCTCTGCAACCTCTGAGGATGGCTTGGGGAGACATACACGAAGAACTTTGGCATAGAACCTACAAGACATGAGATGATTGAATGCTGATCAAGATGCACGCTCACTTGTCCCCCTGAACGTCGACGAAAGCCTCTAACGGGAGAGAGGAAAGAGATCAGGACTATGGGAATGCACGAGGAACGGACGCACTTTCATCTACAAAGTACCGGTCCTTGAACCGTTCAAAGACGGCCTCCACTAAATGATCCAAACGGCCAACGACCTCTGCAAGTGTACCGAAATGTCAGCAACGACAGCGGGAGCTAGCGAGGGGAACGGACGCCATTGAACCGCCCTGAGGACGGCAGCTTTCAGAGGCTCGGGGAACCTGGAGTGCATCGTCTGGGCCTCTTGCTGTTCGCTCTCAAGGGCCTGGAAATAGTCCAGGCCGCTCTTGCCGGTGACCTCGCACTGGAATTGCTTCAGTCTGTAGAAGGACATTCTTGCCGCATAGGCCCTGGGACGGGACAAGTGTCAGCCGGGGAGGGGACGGGGGGCAGTGGGTTGGGCGCACTCGTAGGTCTCGAATATCTCTCCTGTTTGATGGAGATAATAGACCTCCTTGTCGGGGTTCGACTGTGCAGCCTGGAGGAGGGCTTGGGAGGGTTCTGTGAGCACGACACGTTTGCGCCTGCATGTTGGCATTGTAGGACAGGGCGGTAGGGGGAAAAAGAAAATGGGAGAATGCGGGAAAGGGAGGGGACGGCCGCGAGTGGCTATTAGGGAGGAAACGTTGGCATGTAGCCGCGACGGCAGGCCCTGTGCATTTTCGCAACCTGCCTCCGCACAAGAGCCCGGGACCTCGCACTGTCTAGCCCGCTTTTATTCCCGCCAACGTCTCAACAACACTCGTCCGTTCCATCTCCAGACGTCTCCTCCGCCCGCGTACAGCCGTGCTCCCGCCACGTCCACCCGCATGCGACGCGAATCCAGCCCATCCACCCGTTGCCCATCGACTCATGTCTCCCCCGCCAGCCCACGACCTCCGGACGAGACAGCGCCGCGAGCTGCGCACACACGACCTCCCCGCGTCCTTCGCGTCCCCGTCTCCTGGTCGTCCCAACCAGGCGCTGCGTGTCGGTCTGCGCCGCCTGACTGCTTCCCCGTCTTGCGTGTGTTGGTGTTGGTCACCCCCAGACTCGACGCGCGTCATACCGCAGCGAAAACGGACCATCGGAGGGAGCGCTTGCCGTGGCACTGGCACACAGACAAGATATCCTCCTCCACGTGACCATCACACGTGATCACGTGCCACGAAAGACATTTATAGCAAGTGGTAATGAACGAGTGAGCAGATAGCATGCATTGCAGATCAGTCGTGGTTTACAATGTGCAGGGATAAAGAGAAGAGAGCGGATGGATAGAAAAAGCGAACAAGGAAAAGAAAAGGAAAGAAAGAAAAGAAATCCAAAGAGCGACAACGTTAATCAAGATTCACCCGTACTCTGCCATTGTCTGGTGGTTTCGATGGGGATTCAGAAGTCCCAAGACGCGTCAGTTTGTTACGAAAGCGGCCGGAGCGCATCTGCTCCTTGCCCTGGCTCGTTCCGTTTGTCGAAAATTCCTGAGATCTTGTGTGCGTGAGGCGTGAGTCGTGTGCCAACTCCTCCGCGCCTTTGCTGGGCCGCGACAGCGAGAGTAGGCGGCGTAGACCTGTCCCGCCGCCTCGCACTCTCGCATTCTTTCCATCTCTGGTGTCAATGACGACAGTGGCTTTGGCCGCCGTGGGCATAGGTACTTTCTCATTGATATGCGACACCCTGCGAGGCCGATCCTGGTTCGGTATGGTGGGGCTCGTAAGCGGAGAAGATGAGTGTCCGTTAGCGTGATCTTTTCCCTCCACGTTGACAAGCACCCAACCGTTGCCACTGCCACTCCGGCTTCCCGTTTTCGTTGGCGAGGCAGGTGCGCTAGAGCTACCCTTCGTCTTCCCAAGGCTATCTCGAGATGGGATAGGTATCGGTGGAGGTGATGATCGAGGCCCTATCATCCCTATCATGCCAGCCTCACTCTTGCGCAACCCCCCATCGCGCACAAGTTCAGGTGAGGCAACCCGTACGTCGACATCGTGCAAGGACCTGTCGGGATGTCTGACATGTTCAGGCCGAACGGTAGCCTCATCCGTTCTCGAGGAATCATTGGTTCCAGATGCTTCCTCTTCCGGAGTCGTCGACCAGCTCCCGGGCAGCGTCGGTGCATGTAACACAGGGTGAGGCCTGGGCTCCTCGGTAAACAACTCTTGTTCCTCCTCAATATTCTCGATGCCCTCTGGCTTACCCAATCCCGTCCATCTAATGGGGACATCACAGGTCCCCGTAGTGTCCACAGAGTTGGAGGAAAACGCCGAATCCCGTATGCGGAACATTCCTGGGCTGAGAAGCATGGGATTTTCCCCTAACATAGAGTCTTGTGTTCGTGGCGCACCCATTAGGGATCCACCTAGTGGTGGTGAGGAAGTGCGAGGGTCGTGTGGATGCGAGGGTGGTGTTTTTGAGTGCGCTGACACCGGTCGCACGGCGTTGACCCGATGGTGTGGAGACGGTGACCGCGACTCGATGTTCGTATGTCGTTCTGGAGGCGTATCAACGGTCTGTTGATCATCACGCTCAGGCTCCAGTGGGTCTCTGGATTGTTGGAGATAGGTCGCTTTAGAGACAAATTTGTTGCGGTTGAGAGTCCCGATCCCAGTCATGTTCTCACAACTGCTCGGCACCGCGCTAGGCAATGAGGTACGATAGCGATCATGTTCGTCATCATCATGGGCATCAAAGTCCACAGAGACAGGTATCTGAGCTCTCGGGGCGGGTTTACGCATGCCAATGCCGGAGGCTGCGTGTGAAGGTGAAAGCGGCAGCGGAGCGGGAATCGACGTCGGAAAACCACTGGCCTCGGTGGTTGTTCGCACATGATGTGGGCTGGGTTGTCCATGTGAAGAAGGCAACAAGTGTTGGGGGGCTGTTGCTACTCGTCTGTGCAACGATGATGGAATAACGCCTGCCTCGGAATTGTATCCAGGTTCGGGTGTGGATACTCTGTTAGACCGACGAACATCCAGCGTGGAGCCAGACCGACTAATTGGCGACTCAGGCCAATTTTGGTCGTACGCATCGGAAGATCCAGGTCCAATGAAAACCCACAGATCTTTAACTCGTGAACGACCGCAGATGGAAAGAGACGTGATCATTGTGCAGGCATGACCATCGAGAGAAGTCAGGAGAGAAAGAATTTGATGGAGCGAATCAGTTGCAAATGTGTCCTCGTTGAACCCTGAACAGAACTGAGTTGGTAGCAGGCACACGACAAGTATACTGAATACACACAACTATATCCCTTTAGCTTGAACTCGTAAGCTGCATCCCCTACCTTCTTCTCTGACACAACCCCCCTGGGCCAAGAGCCACGAACAGCTTGAAGAATGGCTGGCGTAGAATTCAAAGGAGGATATATAACACGCATGATGGTGCTGGAGACGAAAGATATCGCAAAAGGCATCTTCCTCTCATGCTTACTACCAGTGCCGTGAGACAGGTTGCTCCCAGAACCAGCAGGGATTGGGGATTGGGGTGGAATGGACAATGATGGAGTGGAAAGCCGAGAGAAAGAGATTGCCAAACGATCGTCGCGCTCGCGGCCGTAATCGATAGTTGAAAGAATGGTATAACTATGCCTATAAATAACGGCAAGGATGTCAAGGAGGATGCGCTCCGTGCGTGCGCTCTTCGGGGAAGCCCAAGGTTTGCCATGGAGTTGAAACTCGCACAGCTTCTGTGTCGTGTCCTCGCGGTAAGCAGCATTGAGATAGAAGTGGTCCAAGAGACGGCGTAGGTCTGCGATGACCTCAAGCGAAAAGGAGTAAAGCCTGATGAAGCTCGAACCAGAAATGGCTAGTAAAGAGAAATCTGAGGTTGTCCGTTGGTCCCGGATGAACTCTTTCCTTGGAACAAAGCCAGAATCGGCCAAGCTGGAGACTGGTTGCATGTGAAACGACGGTCGGCCAGGATGAGGTGTGAACAGCGAGGACGAGGCAACCAGGTATCCGCACCAATGGCTGAGGGGATGGGAAACGTCAGGTAAACGGGTGGCCGAGGTTGAATCAAAAGTGGAAAGAGGCGAGAATGAAACTTACGAGAAAACGTGCAAGACACGCCAGCCAGTGTGGAAATATATAAAGGTGAGTTAATACAACTAGGCCAAGCTGAGCGGCTAGGTGAGGTGATGGCGGAAACTGCGCAGGCGGTCCGGCAATGGGGGTGCGAGCAAGTCCGCCGCTCCAAAGCTGCGGGTGGTGCACGGCCAACCAATTGGCTCCAGCTAACACCCTCCGCAGGCTGACATCACAAGCCGAAAACGCGTGCCAGTGGCAGTGCGTGTCTAGCCGATTCAAGCACGATGCCTGCCTAGTGTCTTGTAGCTAGTACTCGTTAGCGGCGTCGCCGGGGCAAAGACAGCCTGAACGAGTATCCTTGCCCGAAGTGCGACAGACTATCGCAGTGCCACCCGGTCCGGTGCCGGTGCCGTCGCGGCCCGCAACCTCTAGTAAGCACTAGTGGACCGCGATTCCTCCTCCTGCCGGCGGTGTTCGACATGGCAAATCTAACAAAGCTGAACGTTTTAATGTGTAGGCACCAACAGCAATCTATCTCTATTCTCAACTCACGTCTTCTCTTGCCCTCAAGGCGGCACGGTACGTGGTGTGCTCCCCTCACATACAACATCGCGATCGATCATCATCAGGGTGAGTACACCACAGGATGGACAGCTCAGGGTGCCTCCAAGTCCGACAAGAAGGTGCGCTGCCCTCCGCTATAGCCCAGTTCCACTGACCCATCGTTCTGATTCCTAGATCGGCGTTAGTTCAGTCCGTCTGTCACTTCTTGAAGTTCGTTGTGATGCGTTTTTCCAGGTCGTCGGTCTAACATTATTCGATCTTCGGAGACTTGGCAAGGTACCGAGGAATGAACTTGTCCACACTTCACATTTACCTCACGCACGCGCACTAGGTTGACAAACTTGGGATGGTTGGCGTCAACGGATCCAAGTTTCCCCTCATCCGCCAGCATCTGCAAGATAACATTCGCAATGTCTACAAAGACATGGATACATCGTAAGAGTTGGGAGGCTTGCTGCGACAGTCCCCTGTCACCGTTCTCACAGATTCGATGAATTTCCAAAGGAAGGAAAGGTCGATCCAGAAGCATGTCGGTAGTCCATTACGGTCATGTTATGCAACCCTCACATCCCAATACCAGATAAGTTCGCGATTGACGGCATGTCTCCTGGCGACGCCGTGGTCATCTTCACTCCAGACAGTTTGTCTTCGCTTGAGGCTTCAGGGAGCTGCTCATCATGACGGCACACCTTCCCCCTCAGGTACTCACTACCCTATCTGTTTGTACGCAATTAAGCGTGGTATTCATGTCCTTGTCACGAAACCGGCAACTCAGCTTCTTTCTCACCACAACGAGCTCATCAAAGCCGCCCAGAAGCACAACGTTGTATGCTTTGTCGAGCATCACAAGCGTTTCGACCCCGTTTACAGTGATGCCAAGGCAAGAGCACAGGCACTCGGAGAATTTAATTTCTTCAGTGCATGGATGAGCCAACCGAAGAGTCAGCTGGAGACGTTCAAGGCATGGGCTGGTAAAGACTCGGATATCAGGTCAGTGGGTGCCAAAATCACATTTGTTGTTCGCAGTCTGATATTTTTCCAGCTACTATCTTTCATCGCACCACATTGATATTTGTTGTTGGATACTGCAGGACAAAGCCGTACCAACCCGCGTTGTTGCGAGCGCCGCTACTGGGATAGCCACTGGGGAGCCATACAATTGTGTACCGGAGACAGAGGACACTATAACGCTCCTCGTCGATTGGCAGTCTGTCACTAGCACCAAGCACAAGGGGACCGCAGTGTACACAGCGTCTTGGACCGCGCCCCTGAAAGCCGGTGTTCACTCAGCCCAACATTGGTACTACATGGGAGAAAAAGCGAGTACAACAATACGCATGCTCTCTCACATATACCGATGCATTTCAGGGCGATATCAACGTCGATCAGGCTCATCGTGGCTACGATATCACTGTGGACGAGACGGGAAAGACGTGGTACAATCCATTCTAGTATGTCGCACCCGGACTCGACCGGATGGCTTGCTGATGCATGGACGGTAGTATGAAATACTCACCATCTGAAACAGGTCATTTTGACGGACAGAGGGGATATGGGTATATATCGATCGAGAAGTTTGTCGACGCTGCACGCGCAGTGAACGCCCACCTGGCAAAGCCGAGTGACTTTGACGCTTGTGGGCATCCAACTATTGCGAACACCGTGCTCACAACAGCTATTCTCAACGCCGGACGCATTAGTCTGGATGAGAAGAGGCCTGTGGATATCAGGAGGAGCGAAGGTACATGGATTCTAGGATAGAGTCGGACGATAAGCAGCAGTTAGCGGTACGGTAGAGCTTGTCAGTACGATCATCCAAGCCTGCGCGCGGAAACGCTAGTCTCGCCCGCAGCAGACCGTAAGACCAGCTGGATTAGCTACGATTTGCAACCCCCGTGCCCCGTGTTTCCCACTGCACACATGCGACCTACGCACGTACACCGGCGTTGCCTGAAGCGAGCGCAAATGGCTGTGCACACACTTATTGTCATGGCTACCCGTGCAGTCTGATAGGAACAACGACCGAACGACACAAGGCACACAATGCGCTGGTTGTTAGCCCTTGGAATTGCGGATACGGTATTGTAAAAACATTGTTCAATTGAGTAGGAGATGCGAGGGATGCTGCAACATTGACGAGATGGAATGTGTGACGAGTGCGCAGAAAGCTAAGTTAAAGTAGGCACAATGAAAGTTGCACGCTGGGTCAAGGGCAGAGGACAACCGACGCAACAACCGCACGTGACGGGCCAGATGGTCGACAAGATATGGATTGGGGGTGATAAAGTGAAGAATAATATAGAACGAATGCGATTGGCAGTGAATGGGGAAATCTGTCGACCTCGTCACGTAGGGAACATTGCGGGGGTGATTTTAAAAGAGAAAGGCAAGCGATGTGACAGATGATGTATGCATAGAGTAACAAGGATTGAAATGAGCGGGAATGATTGCACATTGATTGACCGAGTCGACGCAGCGTGAAGGTGGGGGGAAGTGCGGGCGGGGGGTCTTGGCATGCGTCTGTGTTTCAGCACAGGTATGTGTCGGCTTGGCTCTCCTTCTCCAAGGGATGACTTGTCGATAAACGTGGAGTGGGGACGCATGCAGACACTACGATGCGCAGATGACGGGTGGTAGAAACAGTGCACAAGTAGTTGAGCGTAGGTGGTTTTACATTTTGCAAGCTTAAAAGCGGCCTAGGAGGAATGGTACACTATGCGGCGGCGGCCACTCGAGGTGAGCCATTGAGGTTGTGAAGTGCAGGCCGGCTATAAGTGACAAACTCGTGGGGAAGGTAGTGCTCTGCGGGTGGGTCGACATGTTTATTAATGGAGAGCTCGAACGCGGTTGGAAGGTTTTCCTTGTCGTCTTCGGGGAGAACTGAGCTTGAAAACTCCAGGGAGAACGAGGAAGGGCTTGTAGGCGTCAAAGGAAAATCATCCGAGATGTCAGATATAGTCGTCGTAGCACTCGTAGGTGTACTCATGCCCGACAGCAATGCGGGGCGTTTCGGTGTTGCAGGGAAGGGAAGGGGTTGCTGTCGGTCATAACGACCGCCTTGAAGATAGTATTGAACAACGAACGTTGCAGCCTTTGAGTAAAAGGCATAGGAGTATTTCTTCACTAGCGTCTCGGAGAGATCATTGACACGCTTGGAGAGACGATTATCCAAAAGGTCGACAATTTCCTGACATTCCTCGGTTTCCTCAAAAAGGCGCCGCGGCTTGCCACAGAGAAAGCGGGCAAGCGTCAGAGAGCCCAACGCTATCGACGAAGGGGGGTACTTGATGAACTCGCGATAAAAAAGGGTGATCTCCATGAGGAACCGCGCGACGTGCTGGACCTTTTCTTCCTCGACAAAAGGATCACAACACATCAAGCGGAGCCAAGCTTCCGCGGTGGGGTGGCCAAGAGTCCACTGGATTGTCGCGAGGACGTGACCTTCCATCTGGATGAAAGCCGATTCATCGTACGTTTCTCGACAAATCTGCGCGAGCTCCTGAACGGTAGGTACACGATCTTTGGCATCTTCAAACTTGGCCGCGATCCACAATGCTGCGCATCCGACGAGCTGATAGTGCTTGATGTATACGATACGGCGAGACACGTAGCGGTCCACTATGTTGAGGGTGAGATACAGAGTTTCAGGACGCAGGCGAAACGCAAAGTGGATCTCGACAAGAAAGTCAACCAGACAGGGACGCATATGCCACCGTATTTCAGGTTGCTGATCCATAGATTGAGCGGACGACATGGTATACCTCTGATTAACGTAGGAAGATCAACAAGAGCTCATCGGTGACACTTGGGCGAACCTGACCTCCATTTCATGCATGTAGAACCGGATATCGTCACGATATTCTTCCTCCAGAAGAACTCCTTGGCGTCGAAGGGCGGCAATTTGAGCATCACGCTGCCGTTGCTGAAGTAAAGCAGCCTTGGCGGAGTAAGGGGATTTGTGACTAGGAGCAAGGGGATCACCAGGTGTTTTGTGGATTTTAGAGATGCCTGCCGGAGATGGACGCTTCTTGGGGTATGCAACTTTTCGAGAGCCTCGACAAGAGGAGATCGAAACGTCTTTCATGTCTGAGTCAATAGAACTGGTGTGCGTTGGCCGGCTAGGATAATTGACCAACGAGAGTCTGGGAAAATGTTGGGCAAGGAGAATAGCATCGTTAGCGAGGGTCGGGACACGGACGAAAGACGGAGACATGGGTGTAAGAATACGTCCAAGGGTGGTGCAGGAAGCGCCTCGATTCGCTGGCGGGGCACGAGCCGCAGAGAAGGTCACCACCAGGCGGAGGTTAAAATATGGTATCCAACGTGACGCTCGACTCGATGGGAGCCGAAACCAGGTGTTCGAGCATTGGCATGTGGTAGGGTATCATTGAATACTCACCGAGGGCAAGACGGGGAACATGCAATGGCGACGAGTACACTGCGACGCCAGAAGGTGGGTAAATGTGGCGAACACTAGAGACTAGAAGAAATGGGTCGTGGTCAGCGTGGAAGGTCGTGAGTACAAGGAGGGGATGTGGAAGCGAAGGACAAAAAGCCAAGTTCCACGTCGCGAGCGACAAGGAGCGACGAGCCTTCAGAAACGAAGACCCGACAAGGAAGAGAGGGAAGGACTGCTGGAAATGAATATAAGAGCACAGCAGCGACGGTGGACGCTGGCTGGCTAAGAATATTTATTTGAAAAAAACGAAAAGGAGAGAAAGAAATGGCTAAACATGTCTATAAATGGAAAAGAAAAATAAAGGATATAAAAGAAAGGCGAGGGATGGCATGAAGCACTGTCACCAACATGACAACGCGTCAGGCCCAAAACCAGCTCATCCGAGCTAGGCCCTCTGGGAGTCTGAGACGGCACTCGTTATCTCCACATCCTGTGACCGCCTCCACATCGACTGATCAGTGACAACGGGCGCAATGCCGGCAAGTCGCACAGCCCTTCCAGCCGTCCACAAGGGGAATGCGAATGCAGCGCCCGCGCGGTTTCGCACGACCCCACGTTTTTCGGTGTCGAGAGCAAGCAATACTGTGACGTAGTGCAAGCCTACTCACACTGTGCCTCCAGGACTCGAGCGACTGCAGACGCGTCAAGCAGGGAAGGTCGACAGACAGAATGTGCTCACGATTGTCTCGTTGAACAGTTGGCTGTCCGCGAACTGAGCGCTACCGTCGGCGCGTGTGGACGACTGCGACGCACCTGCGCGAGGCGACCTTGTGCGAATACAAAGGACGGGAAGAGGGATCCGGTGAAGCGAGAGTTGGTGTAAAGGAGAGACTGGGGACTGGTGGGTCTAGGATGGGTGCAACGCAACGGCCGGGAGGAAACTCGTCTCGAAGTGAATCGAGCGCGGTGTCACGAGCCCTTGTGCGATGTTCGCAAGGTAGCAGGCGTCGGGCAGGAAGCGGATGGAGGGTGTGCAGAGGTCCAGGTCGAGGTTTTACCTCGCGCAATGCGTGAAAAGCGTATGCCGCTTATCCGTTTGTCCTTTGAAGCGGACATGCGGCGCGTATTACCTGCTTGGTCCTCGGCGATATTTGGCGCATTCAGTCCGATTTGGCAGGACGACTCCACGTTGTCTGCCTGCAGGCGGTGGATGTTGGGTAGCTGCTTATCGACTTAGGTAACTCGGGCCACTTCTCGGAACGCTGGACGCGGGCTCGTGTGAGCCTGCGGCGAGCGCACCGGCCTGGGCTCTGCAGCACGCGCCTGCGTGGCCCCGACGGCCTGTGTGCTCGTCCTCGTTCCAGCTCTCTTGGCTCTTTCCGCCATTTGCCAGGCCCGTTTCACGCTCGCTCCCACTTCCATCAGTCACTTCTTATCAGGGCGCCCATCGCATATGGCTTCACACCGCTCATTCAGACGTACAGCCCGCGTCCCTATCCCTATCGGACTCCAAATTTTGATCTGATGTCGCCCTAACCGCTTATGTGGTGGCAGGTACACCGCGCCGCGCTGCCTGCCCCCAGTGCCGACAGCGGACCCGTCCCGCTGCCTTTCAAAAAAAAGGGAAAAAACAACGACGGCGTTAAGGCGATCATGCTCAGAATTCCACGCCATCGAGTTTCCAGGTTCAAGAGCGCCCACGTTTTGCTGGTTACCACGAAAGCGAGAAGTCTTCCTTCATGGCGGATTCTCAGCGAACCCGGGCCTCTCCTGATTGGGTTTTGCCGCTTACAAAGTATGAAGATCCGGTCCTTCATTCGTCCGACCGACAACTGCCGCCATCGTGTGCCGCTTGACAGGCAGCACCACACCTTGTGATGCAAATGCGTGGCGACACGCCCCAAGCTCATAACTCATAGTGCAACAGAGAAAAATCGAATGAACGGTATGAACCTATGTATCGGTAAGGAATGTAGGCAAGGTCCGCAGAGTGGGATTCAGACGGGAAGGGTGTGGAGCGAAATCAGGTAGTCACCAGACAAGTATATATTTAGCATCTAGCTCAGTCTCTGCGTGCTCCATTCATGAGTAAAGCCATGAGATCATGGGCAGGTTGGTTGGTGGCCCCGCCACCGAAACCTTGTTGCTGCAGATGCAGCGGGAGCATATGCGGAGGGATCTGTTGCTGGGGCTGTCTCAAGCCGATATGAGGTGCTTGAACCTGAGGGCCCTGTTGTCCAAATCCTCCGCCAGGACCGCGGAGCCCTCCATGCATGCCATTGGCCCCAGCGAGACCCAGCAATTGCGCCTGGCTGGATCCGAGATTGCCGGGGTGAACGAGCCCCTGTAGCGTGTTCGGACCCAACGTTCCCTGCAGCTGATGCGACCCTGGATGAGGGCCACGAATCTGCGGTCCACTGTTAAAGCCTAGCGAAGGCTGTTGGAAGTTGCCAAAAGGTGGCTGAGGTCCGTTTGCGTGCACCGTCCCATGAACACCACCATTCGCCATCCCAACAGGTGCGTTGACAAACTGGCTGGGTTCGTGGGGAGGCCGTCCACCTAGGTTGGCAAGTCCCGGTGGTAATCGCTGTACCGAGGCTACGTGATTAGGAGACGGAGCACCACGGAATTGGGCAGCCTGCATCGATATTGGACCATTCCGTCCTATGTTACCCTGCTGCAGGTGCATCGAAGGCAATGGACCTTGATAAAGGTGGCTTGGCCCACGCTGCCCACCGTTGAATTGCATGGGCTCGTCGGGAAAGTCGGAGAACATACTGTTGCTCTGTCGACTGCGGGGAGGTGGGACAGAGCGAAGACCAGGGACCATGCCATCCGGGACAAAGTTTCTATCATCATACATGGAATCCATCCGGCCGGAGCTGAGTAGATGGAGATGACCCTGAGCGTTTTGCAAGGCATGAAGATTGCTAGAGGGTGATCCATAACCCATGTCAAGGCCAGGTAGCTCCGGGGCAACGCCAAGCCTCTGTGTCTGTATTAGGAAGCGTGAGAATTCGTTCCCGGAGGGCTGGGTCGCGCTCACTTGTGCAGAGTTATTGAGCATGGCAAAGATGTCTTCCATTGCTCTCGCTTCAGGGTTATGCGGAGGTTGCAAGCCTGGAAGGTCCACTTTCTGAGGGGTAGACTGTGATAACCCTGAAATAGTCATTGGCCCTTTAAGGAAAGGGGCGGGTTGGTTGTCCCTACTCTTTCCATCGAAGAACTTTGCAAAACGGCTGCCTTTCGCAGCGGCAACACCCGACCCCACTGGTTCGAATGTCTGAGCCGTATGGCTACTCGAGAAACCGCCTCCTAGACTAGGCTCAATAGCCAGTACATGGTCGGAAGAAAAAACAGTACGATCGCTTGCCAAGGCCACAGACCCACGATGAGTTGCTTCAGGTGCAGGTGGATTTGCGACAGTGGGGGCATCCCTATGTTCATCAAAAGGGGAGAATCCATTATTGGGGCGTGAGGTGTCAGTCGCAGGCGTGAAGTGTAGGGGCAATTCAGTTGGTTGACTAGCATTGACCCCACCGATCATATTTACCCCAACATTTCCGCTTTTTTGGACAAACGACACTGAGCTTTCAGAGGAAGCAGGGCGAGCAGGTGCAGATACTGCATTTTGTGGATTGCGGGTCCCCAAAGCAAGAAGTCGAGATCCACCAGGAGGATGAGGCTGAGAAACCGTGCTTGTGGGAATTGTTGCATCAGTAGGAGACTTCACCGTTGTGGACGGGTCAGATGAAGGTGTGGTCGAGAGTGGTCGTAATCCTTGTGGGATCTGTTTGTCGGAGGGCTCAGATTCCTGACAGAGGGCCAATGTCGCAGAAATTTGAGGGGAGGTAGACCCAATCGGCGTGGGCTCGTCACCAGTCACCCTGACTATCGCAGGAACTTCAATCGGATCGTCAGGCGATGACATACGAGGAATGCCGGTACTCGATGGAGCAGGTGTAAGATCCAATTCCACACCGACATCCATGGATACACGGACTGCCACCATAATAAATGTGAGTAAATTTACAAATTAGTTGCGACACACCTTGAGGACCGCCGTCATGAGGACCAGGAGGTGAACTGTCATTGAGACGAACGGTAGGGGAAATCACAAGAGCATCTGATTTCTTCTTCTCCTCTTCTCTTTTCATCATCAAACGGAAGAGCTGGATCTCGTCTAACTGGGTCTCTGGAGCCTGAACCGGTGAGGGGACTTGGGGCTGTGACATCGAGACACTGGCAGCTATTGGAGAGGCAGACTTATCTTTCTGTTGCATTTCCTTCTTAAATGCTTGGATCCCATCCAGCTCTCCGCTCGGACGGTCGCCGACGACCCCGCCACCGCCATTGCTTGGGGTGTAGGTATCCATCCAAGCAGGTTCTTTCTCGCGCTCGCGATCTCTGCGATCATCACGGTCTTTACCATCTTCACCAAGCTTCCTATCCCTGCCACCCGGTCTCTTTCCCCGTCCGTCCCGTTCGTCTCCAGCAGCCCAGCGTCTGTCGACACGGTCGCCTCCTTCCCATGTGGGTCGGTCACGGCGGTCGCGCTCACGAGCTTCCCTGTCACGTCTAGCAGCCATACGTTCATCTCTCTTTCCATCATCTCTCCACCGCCTAGGATCGTCGAGTTCGGAGTCACGCTCGAAGTCTCTGTCGCGGTCGTCCCTATCCCTTCGGAAACCAAATCCGTCATCACGGTCTGTTCGCCGATCCTCTTTGTCTCGTTTCGAAGGGGAACCTTCACGACGAGGCCGGGAGGAGTCTCGTACCCGGGAACGTGGCCGCTCGCGATCATCACGGTCCTTGCGACCATTCTCTGGGCCTGGTCAAGGGAATGAGTACCTGATGGAGACACCAATAAAGCGCGTACGATCTCTGCCTGCTCGGGGTTGATCCGTACCTGCGAAATTGGAACGGTCACCCATGCGAAATACAACCTATGTTTCAATGATACACACCCCTTCGCCAATCCTCGCTTGATTCCCCGTCTTTTTTTCTTTGAGTGTCCCGCGAGTCACCTACACGTGATGAAACTATTTGGTGTCCCTGGCCAGTAAGCTTTGAGGAAGGGTTAGTAAGATGAGGGGCCAGCTCTCTGTCCTTTGATCGCAATTGTGTTATAGACGACAGGGCACGACGATCACGGTCATACTTGTCGGATAACTGGACTAGCTTTAATACGATGAAGCAGTTCAGGTGAGATGCACACTCACATTGCGCAGTCGCTCTTGTCCTTCTTTGACTCTGTCGCGGTCTAGTTCTTTCTCGTTATCCCTATCCCGATCGCGGTCCGCTGCACGAATTGACTGATGCTTGAAATTCCCCATCTGGGAAGGCTGGGTAATGGCGCCGCGGAAAGATTGTCTCGCAGAACCTTGAGAGTGATGTTGAAGAGTACACACGCTGCAAAGGGGAGCACGTACTACCATCGTCGGTGTCTCGACGGAATCTGCATGAGCGATGTTAACAGAGGAAACCAGGGAGACCAAGATGCGCACCGTCGGTCTCGTGTGTTACTAACGGGAAGAGCAGTTTCGGAGTCTTTTTTTGAGTTCGACTGGTCGTTTTCCGTCCTGGGGACGCAATGAGCTGGGCGCAGGGTGGAGAGGGGAGAAACGAGTACAAACCCGAACCAATCTTTTAGGGCGGGCATGCCACGGGGAAGTCGGACCAGCGGTGATTTGTGGAGAAAAAGAAGTTGGGAACGAGAATACATAATGAAGGGATGGGAGTCGGGCAGATTGTGAGGGGATTGGGGAGAGTTATGAGGAATGGGGGAAGAACTGCAGGGCTGGATGGGGAGATTGTCGTCGGAAACAGCAGCGAGGGTTGGAGATTGTTGAAGGGGACGGTTATCGGGTGAAGACATGGTGGACTTGAAAGAAGGAGGGCAGCAACGCGACCAAGCAAACAAGGGGGCTGCCACAAAATTTAAACAGGGTGCACGATGCTCTCCCTCAGACATTTTATCCTCCAACAACGCGTCCTCCATCTCTACCGCTTCGCCGTCAGGGCCTCGCGATGTACGGCTTTGCCATAGCTCTCTGTGGCCGCGCTCACAGCGGGCGGTGCAGGTATACCTGACCCACGGACACGGGCAGAAACACTGCTCTGGTTTCGCACAGAGATCGAGCGCAACAGGCACCTCACCGACACTGTGAGCGCATACATTCGCTTCTCGTGCACGTCTCATCCAGCCCAGGCGGTAATAGAGAGCCGCCTTAGCGTTGCCAACCGAGAAATTCGGCAGCTCTTTTCCAGAACGCAGTAGTACTCTCGAACAGGGTGCATCCATGGGGCGTGCAATACATCGCCAAGTGAATGCGCAGTCGACACACTTGAATTCATATTACACTATCGGTCACGTATTATGCCAGCATGCGTGAGGGGGCCGTCGCGGAATGCAGTGACAGGCGTGGCTACAAATATCACGCTTGGTTGCGGAGAACTGCAAAAATGAGCGTCCAAGACCTTCAGGACGGCGTACCACGACGTACTTAGAATAACAGAGTCCCCACTATCAACAGTCAGACCATTGCATGATGACAATGACCGACACATACCGCAAAAACATTTTACTGATGAAGCGGTCCTTGTTGACCGGCTTCTTGTTCTTTCCCTTTGGTATCTCGGTCCACATCTTGAGACACGGTCAGTGGGGAGGCGAAGAGTGCCATCGGCCGGACTCACCTCCTTCACATTTTCGAGCACCTGGGCGGCGATCGACGATCAGCTTGCAGGGGAAAGAGGAGTGAGCGACCGACCATGTTGCTGTGTCGGTCAAACGCTTTTACGCGTGCAAGCAGTTTCTTGTTGTTCCGGAGTGCGATGAGCACCTGGGCATGGTTGCGAACGGCTTGCTGCAGGACGGATAAGGGACCCTGGCTGATCTCGTGCTCCTCCAGCTGGCGTAGCTGCGCCTCGTCAAGCTCAGATTTCGGGACGTGAACGTACTGGCTGACACGGGAGCACCGACTGAGTGCTACAGAGAGGCCTGCGCCGTCGGTCCCACTCACCTCATCTTCGTGGTCGTCGGTCGAGGGCGTTGTTGACTGTGCAAACAAACCGTCGGGCTCGCCAAGCTCGGTTTCTGGCCACCACTAAGACGAAACAGAAACTCTTCCGTCCGCCATGGGTCGTTTGAGACAGAAGGGCAAGGCTGGTGCAGCCAAGGCCTACATGACCCGCTCAGCTGCCGTCAAGAAGCTACAATGTTCCTTGGCCGACTTTCGTCGCTTGTGCATCCTGAAAGGTATCTTCCCATGTCTGTTTCGTCCCTAGCCATAACATGGAACAGGTATATTTCCGCGTGAGCCGCGAAGCAGAAAGAAAGCCAATAAGGGATCGACGGCTCCAACGTCCTTTTACTACACGAAGGACATCGCGTATCTTGCTCACGAGCCGGTACTGAACAAGCTGAGAGAACACAAGGCATTCGCAAAAAAGATCTCAAGGGCGCTTGGCCGCGGCGAATGGAATATCGCTAAGAACCTGGAGGGCAGCAAACCAACTTATCGACTGGATCATATCATAAAGGAGAGGTATTGTCTGTCATTCCACTATCTGTGCGGATGACTCATACGATTATCAGATATCCGACTTTCATCGATGCGGTGCGAGACATCGATGACGCGCTTTGCATGATATTTCTCTTTGCCTCGCTACCTTCCAACGGAAATGTGACGCCATCATTGATCACTAATTGTGCTCGTCTCGCTGCCGAATGGCAGCTCTACGTCATGCACTCGCGGTCGCTCAGGAAGGTCTTTCTCTCTATTAAAGGTATATATTACCGGGCAGAAGTCGTGGACCAGGATGTCACTTGGCTTGTACCCTACCAGTTTACACAGAATGTGACATTTCTTCGTTCCTCTGCGTTCAGGGTACTAACAACCCCCGTCTGTAGATACCACCCGACGTTGATGTCCGAGTGATGCTGACATTCTTGGAACTTTATCAAGCATTACTTGGCTTCGTGCTTTTCAAGCTATACACAGACGCTGGACTTGTCTACCCACCACCCCTGGATGCCGCACGGGATGAAGCCGGTGCCGGAATAGGTGCTTTCAGTGTCCGGGTGGCAGAGAACAACATGGTACCTGTACTCAAACTCGAACATACTAGAAAGATGGCTTCGACAAAGGAAGTTCGGCAAGCGATCAAGACCATCGCCGCACGTCTGCCACCCGTCAACGAAGATGTCGACGCCGGTGCTGGGGAGTCTGCCACCGAATCTATCGAGGTCGACGAGGAGTTTGTTAACCGCCCCCTTGTCGGTGTAGATGCATCGGCTTCGCTGCCTACACTGCAGTCGTTATCTGAAGGCCACAACTCCACACCGACATCGTTGTTTTCTCCGTATACGTTTTTCCTATCACGCGAAACATCCCGCCCCGTTTTCGAATTCTTGATAAGGTCGTTTGGTGGTCGGGTCGGCTGGCCAACATCATCTGGAGGTGGTTCTCCAGTCACGGAATCTGACAGCTCCATCACTCATGTCATTATTGACCGACCTGTGATCGGCAAGATCAGTGAGTCAGCAGAGGAGAAGGAGCGGCGGCGAAGACGAAAGTACGTTCAGCCGCAATGGGTCGTTGATTGCATCAACGCAGGAAAGGTACTTGTGGAAGATCACTATATGCAAGGTGCTACGCTTCCTCCTCATTTGTCTCCGTTCGGTGATGTTCCCGGAGCCTACGACCCGACTCTAGAGGAAGTGTCGACAAAGGGCCCAGCCAAAGGCGAAGACGAGCAGGCTCCAGGGCGGGCCAGGGAGGATGAGGGAGTTGATGCTGTGAGCACCAGCAGTGTGGACGACACAGAGTCTCTACGTGGGGTGGAGTTGGCAGCCGAGGCTGCGGGGGTGGAATATGGGGTCTTCGAGAACGAGGTGCGACAACTGCAAAGGAAGCGGGTGAAGAAGCAGCAGTCTGTTGATCAGCGCGAAGAGGAAGAGATGGGCAAGATGCTACTGAGCAACAAGAAGCGGAAGCTCTACGAACGAATGAAGTATGGAGAAAAGAAGCGGGAGGCACAGGTTCGTCTGCACAGATTCGCTGCCACTCGTCCTCTAATCCGTCCACAGCGTGAAGCTTTGCTGAGGAGACGCAGGGAGATTCAAAAAGGCCGGAAGGGCTTGGACTCGTAGCAGTTAGTCCGGTTGGGATAGCTTAGTTAAGCGGTCAAAGCGCTCGTGTTTTCCTGTTGGTTGTGCTCGCCGTGTTTGACGACTTCCACACTCGTTGGCCAGCAGCGGCACCAGCGACGAACACTTCCGTCGCCATGGTCGGTGTGCTTGGCCTGGGCCATGGGCGCCCCCCTTCAGCCCCAGACGTTCGCCGTCCTGGCACCTCCGGTTCCATCGCGAATCCTAAACCAGCACCCTACGAGCAGGCGCGCCCGCCAAGCACCAGCGACAATACCCCCGGCGGCCTCCACTTCTCCCTGCCATTGTGGACACGGCGGATACTCCCCGTATCTTCTTCAGCGCGCAAAAGTCTCGCAGGTTCGCCCCACTTGGACGAGCACGGCGCGACTCCGCACAATGTGTCTCCGCGTAGACTCCTACTTGAGAAAGATCTTCCCCCAACTCCGTCTTCGCAGGCAGATGCGGAAATCACTGGCCATGAACCGAGCGCCCAGCTGAACGAGGCCCGTGTGTCTATCTCCATCCAGCATGTGGCGGACCCTCCTCCACAACCCACTCTGTACCTGGACGTCTACCACAATACGACCATGATTTCCCCTCCCTCTCAGACGAACACTGTTTCGTTTACATCCTTTCCGAGCGGAAGCACCGAGAACGTCCTGCGAAAGAGCAAAAGCACACATATGTTGCGACCAGAGCAGTCCTCGTCAAGTGAGCGGCAGCGCACCAGAGGTGTCTCCATGACACAAATGTTTACAAAAACGAAACGTGCCTTCACTTCCCCGAACGCTGGAGACTCTCCCTCCACACCCCTGGTACGAAAGTCCTCGTTCTGGTCCCGCAAGTTTTCAGCATCGTCCCCGCAACATCTTGCCATTCCGCCCGGGCCTCCCTCCCTTCCGGTGTTTAAGCCCACTCCACTCCGCGCGGACTCCGCTCCACCTTCAGACGCACTCGTTGGACCACGTGGCAGTTCTAGCAGTGCAGGACCTTCTCGACGCCATTTAGGACGCGCTCCGTCGATGACTCGTACCAACACGTCTAACGTGCCGCACTATCTAGTTTCTCCAGATGGGGCTCACGTTCAACCAGCCGGTGATCCGCATCTTTTTGCTTCGCATCGTTCACCCACACGACGCCCAACTACGGCAGATTCCGCAACACCTTCGCGTTCACGTTCACTATTTGCTTCATCACAGTTCCCTTCCCCTCCTCCCTCCAATGACGAGTCATTCACTGCTAATTCCGTACGATCTAAAACTAGTCCACCTCATCCGCGGCCCCGTTCCTCGACGAATCCGCCACTTCTCCATCGACTTTCTATTAATTTATTCTCCTCGTCCTCCTCCTCATTATCGGCCAGCAAAAACGGAAATCTGTTCTCTAGTGGTGTCACATCATCCCCAGCGTCTCGTTCTCCCCGGCCCTCCCTATCCCAGATCCCACCTGATGTCCTGAAACCCCATGCAGCTGAATCTTCGGAAACCTTCGTTAACAGACTGGTGTCTCTCGTCCCCAAGGCTGAAATTGCTGGTATCCTGGCTTCCGTGTAAGATTGCGCTGGACGGTCTTTGTTTGTTCTAACCAGTCTTTGCAGTGGAGACCCCATCCATGTTGATTCACTCAGGCTATTTATTGAACGGTTTGGATTTCATGGAGACCCTCTGGATGTCGCATTGCGTAGATTGTTGATGAATGTCGGTCTACCGCGGGAGACGCAGCAAATTGACCGAGTAATTCAAGCGTTTGCAGATCGGTATCTTTCGTGTAACCCTGACCTATTCGCATCTAGAGGTTCGCCATACTCCCTCCACGTACAGATTGACGATGACGATATGTAATTCAGATCACCCGTATATCTTGGCGTTCAGCCTAATTATGTTACACACCGACGCTTTTAACAAGTCAAACAGACGGAAGATGTCCAAGGGTGACTACATGAAGAATACAGCACTCCCAGGCTTGATTCCTGAAGTTCTTGATGTATGTAGCATCTTGTTAGCATCATAGAAAGGCACTCATCGGTTTTTTTGTTTTGTTTCAGTGTTTTTATGACAATATTGTTTTTGCGCCGTTTATCTTCATCGAGGACCCCCTGGATCCAGAAGGAATTGTTGAAGGAAACCTTACTAGGCCCTCCACATCGTCCGGGCTTCCAAGCCCTATGGTACAAAGTGGAAGTGCATTGCTGAGCAGACCGAAGATCGATCCCTATTATCTCATTATGAATGTGAGTGCTTCCCGCCGTTGTTACCAATTTGTCTTAGACTCCTCTTAGAATATGTTAGATCAGCTCCGTGTTAACGTCGAGGGCCAGATCTCGCTTGAGAACCCTTTTCAATGGGATGGCACCAGTGCTTCTTGGGACTATGACGAGATCCTCTTGAGTTTTGTCAAAGGGCACGAAGTGCAAATAGCATCGGCGGATATGCGGTCGGCGACACCGTTCTTTGGCCTGAGCGTTGGCGGTCTTCCAACACCGTCTGTCAACGGCTTTGACACTGCACCTGATACATTACCTGGTTCAGAGCCATGGACCATCAGGCTCACGAAAGTTGCTGTGCTCAACCGCAAGGATGATCTATTGGAGGGAGCGAAGAAGCCGTTGAATCGCAAATGGCGACCATATAGTGTCGCACTTACAAAATCTCAGCTCCTTCTTTTTCGTGATCTGTCTTGGGCAACAACACTAATCTCATGGAATGATCCACCCAGAAAATCCCCTATACCGTCGACCTCATTCAAACCCGACGAAACTATCTCTTTGAATGGTGCACTGGCAGTTCTAGACCGATCCTATAGCAAGGTGAGCCGACTTACGTTGAAAATATCTTGTATTGACCTACCCGTACCACAGCACCTGAACACCTTTCGCGTTACCACTCGTAGTGGACGTCATATTCTCTTCCAGTCAACTGAGGAGAAAGAAATGAATGAATGGATATCTCGCATTAACTACGCGAGCGCCTTCAAAACAACGGGTATAGACATGCGAACACTCGGAATGACAGACAAAGTTCTAGAACTCACCGGTGTGGCTGCCGCTACATCACATCTCAACGACTTGCAACTTCCGAATCCCGGTCAACCAAGAATACTGCCGCGGGACGACCGCGATTCTCCTGAACCTATGGGCGAGTTTTCTCGTATTTCGTTCGACGGGAACATTGGGAACATGGATGGTCTCCCAAGTGAACTGGCAGGTATATCTACGCCAGAGGTCGAAGGAACATTACAATTCAAAGAGACGTTTGATGCAGTGAAAGCAGAGTTAGCTGCCGCGCGCATCAGCACCGGAGACTTCCCAGTCGCGGGAAAATCCTACTTAGTCGGGACAGAAGTCCCCCGCCTCCCTCCCAGATCCCATATGATCCACATCCGAGTGGAAGATTTGGAGGATCGCATTTGCGCAGCCAATGCACAGATCGATTCTAGTATGCACGTTGCGAGAAACATTGCGATTTTGACACCATTCCAGAAGTCCACCAGAGATCGTCTGCAGGATACTATTCAGACTATCTCCAAGAAAATACAAGCAATGCGCTTGGATGTCACCGAGCTCATCTGTCATCGCAACATTCTTCTCAATGATCTCGCTGCTGAAGAGAAGAACTTTAAACAGGCAACTTCGCTCGCTTTACAGGCTGCAACAGAAGTGCTGCAGCAGCGATACTCCGAGTACACATCACAGTCATCAATCTCTACTCGGGGGCATCAGTCCAGAAATTCATCTCACGAAGAAAAATTCTTAACAGGCCCACATTCCCCTGACTCTCCCACCCACGAAACATTCCGTTCTGCGCTGGACTTTGGCCCCGACTGGCCATCGTCCGGTGAAGCATTTGCTGCACCTTCGCTATGGGGCCCATGTGCCACGCCAGGATACGATAACTCAACGAGCTGTCATCCATCGCCTGACGAAACATCATATATATCATTATCCACTACCAATCAGTCCCTTCCAGACACATCTTTGCATGAGAAATACCCCGCATCGTTCGATCTCCCGGAGGAACAAGCAGAAGAATGGAACAAGACGCGAGCGGCAAAACGCGTTTCGCTGGTAAAATTACCATCCGATCTGCGAATGACGCTTATTACTGGCAAATCTTGCCTCCATGGTCAAGATAACCATTCGCTAACAGAGGAACCGGATGCTGGATACCGGACATAGGTAGTAGGATGCCGTATGGATTTCATTGTTACGATTAAATTACAACACAACGCTAGCTTGTACTTAATCTACAGACTTACGCCCAACGGACGCCGTGTCTTTGCCTCATGCTATAATTGTGGTCAAGAATAAGAATTCGCATAACATGGATTGCTCGCGGGTGCGACGGAGATTCTGATCCACTTGAGTTATGTCAGGCTGCATCGAGTGGCTCCGCAGAGCTAGTGACTACTGGCATACTGTACGGCTCACATATCAGACCTCAGGCCATAGGTTCCATCGAGATTCACTCGGATATTTCAATGGATGATTCTGCGCGAAGTGGCTTTCCGGATTTTTTTTTTTCTCGTTCTCCAGCGTTAATCTGTTGAGATCTCCGGCGAGATCACATCACTGCTCCCCCCAGCGCTTTTACGAAGGGTAACCTGTGAGAGCTCGCCCAAGTGGTGCGCAGAGCAACTGTCCAGTTTCCGTGGCAATGTTCGCTTGCCAACACCGCGGTAAGCACTTCTTTTACTAGTATCTATGATGCTACGGCGGCGGGGCGGTAAGAGAACACCATATCGGGATGATGACGTGATAGCGTTCTTTGGTTAGTCATCATTCAGAGGACATAACAACCCTAACCCTAGCAAGCTCAAACCTAAACCTAACCCGACGGTCGGGTTTCAAACATCCACGTCTAGCGGATTTGCAAGGGGTCATGGTGAGCAGTCCCTCTGAGCGGTCTCTAATGACCTCATGGCTCCCATATCCAGCCAATTTTCCAAGACCAGAGCGGTTTGGCGATCAAGTTTTTCATACAGAAGGACATCCCCCAAGAAACGCAAGCCGAGTTGTGTGAAACAATCACTGTGTGTGGGCTTCGGGGCCTGGTCGGAACATAATCTGACGCACACCGCAGTCTTTCGGCGGGCGCGTAGAAAGCAAGGTCCCCAGACAAGGCTACGTTCTAACCCAGCCCGGTACACCAGAAGAGGAGCGTCTTCGCCTTTGCTGGATCAGTCCAGATCGCCCAGAACGTCATTTCGTGCCCTACACCTACATCGATGCATGTAAGATTGCAGGAATGCTATTGAGACAGATATTTGTCGAGAACGGACAACCCATCAAGATGCATATACATCCCAGCATCGCGAATGTGAATGCACGTGCGGCCCTCAGCCAGCGTATCATGGTGAGTTGAGCGATTGTAGGTACTGTGTCCTGAGGTCTCACTAGTTTTCCAAGCACTCTGGAGGGGATCCCACTGCATCTCCCCAGTCCGCTCGTGTCATCCTCGCAGACCCAAATACGGAAGTTTTCCAGCATCTAGTCAAATCGTATCAAGGCATCCCGGACAAGTATATTGAATCTTATTTGTGGGTCAAGAAATGCGTGGAGAAAGGTGCACTCGTTTATACGCCACTGGTGTATAAAAACCCAGGAGGCCGACGGCCAGGGGAAGAGTAAGTTTTTGGTACCCTCACGATGTCAAGCGGTATACATTCAGACTCAGGCGGACACAATTTACTGAAGAAGACGAAGAGCGCCTATGTCAGTGGATAGCAACCAAAATCCCTTACAAAGAAACTGGTGGTAGAACTGGAAATCGTCTGTACCAACAATTATGTGAGATGGCAAGTCTTGAGGATATGACCGGCTGCGAAATCCTTCTGAAACCTCCTAGGCTGTCGACCCAGAATACGCGTGGGTAACTCGCCACACGTGGCAATCGTGGCGGGAACGTTACAAGAAGAATTCTGTTCGCTTAGACAACGTGATTGCCGCAATCGTGGATCAGAAGAAACCTGCTCATGGGGAGAAAGGGCAATACGGTTATGTTCGACAGGCAGAAGAAAAAACAAGACGTACGAGAAAGAGGCGTACAAAGCTGGTGGACGAACCCCTTCACGCGGACCATACAGAAAGGGGGGTGGCGAGGTGCATTGATGACAATGCTGACACAACTGTGCCTATCATCCTGATTGATCCCGGCCAAGTCTCCAGCAAACCCCAAGCTCCTATGTCACGGATCCACGCTCAACAAACCCCTGATGGGGAGGAGATGGCGGACGGTGGAGAGGGCGCAGAATGGCGCATTCGGATAGGTAACCAATCTCCTCCACAATGGGGAAAACGGAAAGCAGACGACGAAGGTAGCCATGAGCAACATACCACAAAAAAAACAAAAGTAGTGTGTGTGTCATTTTTTCAAAATGGTTTGCCAGAGCTGAGTGCTTACGAATCTTGCAGCACCTCAAATGTAGTCACGCCGATGAGGTTCGAATCAGACGACAGACGGGCGGCTGTGCAGGTTCATTGCATTGACCAAGCGATCAGTGACATAGCCAACGAATTCAGGTTCACTGTACAGGAGGTAAAAGAATTCTATGACAAGTGCGGTGAAATGGGTCGCACTAGAACACAATTTGAGAGGATGCGACAGTTGTTGAACAGTCTTGGAGATAGCATTGGTGACAGTACTAGGAGCCCACAATAATCCAGCGGCCTGCTCGGCTACCTAGCTTGTGTTTCTTATGTGTACCTGCAGACTTTAATGGCCATATTGGTAGACATATCATGCACCATACATTACATGTCATTCTCGGTAAGTTTGATGTAATCTGCCGCTCGCATGGGCGCAGAAGGGCTATCGAATGGTTTCTTGCGTCTGGTCACGATTAGGGTTATGTGCTGTGTCATGGAATAAAAGTGTTGCTTACTTCTCTCCGGCAGCAACTGACGGGAATGACGCAAAGAGGTCTGGGTGCTTTGGAAGAGGAGATTCGCTTTGTAGATTCATGAATGAGATGGAAACGGCGATGATGACGGCAGCTAACCTAAAGTAAGGGTGACGCAGGGCTTCCTCAGCAGTAATACGCTGCGCTGGATCGTAAGTCAAAAATGACATTAAAAGATCAATCCCTGATGTTGTCATATATTGGAACCGCTGGCGAAATTGGTGGGCATGGGGGGCAGGGAGGGTGATGGTCTTTGCAAGCGGAAGACTGGAGTATTCTGGCCAGCAGGAGCTTGTGGGTGGGCCGAGGAGCTTGAAGATCATAGAAAGAAGTTCAACCTCTCCTTGAGCCTGAAAAACCGGCTCTTTCAAGAGCAATTCCGCGAAAATACATCCAACAGACCACATATCGATGGCAGTCGAATATTTGGTAGCTCCCAAGAGAATTTCGGGGGCACTATTGACGTGCATGGAAGGAAAAAAAAAAGGACAAGATGTGACCAGCTACGCACCGATACCACAAGGTTACCACTAGTTGCGTCAAACCACCAACCCCCACAGGATCACCGTATCTTCGCGCGAGACCGAAGTCGGCTACCTTGATCATTCCACGGTTGTTCATGAGCAAGTTACTGGTCTTCAGATCACGGTGTAGAATCCAATTGGAATGACAGTGGGCAACAGCAGACAATAATTGCAACATTAATGTTTTAATCTCAGATTGCAAGAACGGGGACGGCATCAGGGTTAGGAGTGTCTTGAGATCATGCTCGATGAAATCCATCACTACGTAGACTCTTCCGGTAGTCTATCTTTATCGCGGCCACGAAGGCAACTGGACAACTGGACTCACTGGGTCAAGGTGTCACCGACGACCACCTCGCGGATTCGAACTACATTTTCGTGCTGACAGGCCATGAGTGCACTGATCTCACGAAGTGCGGTGATCGGAAAGCCATGTTTCTCCTCGTCGAGTTTAAGCTTCTTGAGGGCTACTATGTCGCTGGTCTCCTTGTCCCTGGCGCGAAATACGACGCCGTACGACCCTTCTTCTATTTGGTTGAGTCGTTCGTAACTGTATACGGAACGGGATGGTCGGATTGGGGAATAAGAGTTTCTGAGAGGGACAAAGACACTGTGAGGGGTAACCTGGGCTGGACGAGGTCGACGAGGCGGGGAAGGATCGGCAGGCGCTTGGTTGGCACCGGTGCGAGCCGACTTTGTACGCCGTTTGAACGGTTGTTGATGCCTCTGAATTGCTTCGAGCTCTGGGGTGTCTTCGTCCCACTTGGAGCGTTTCCGCGGCGGGGTGGATGTCGTCGCGTCGGGAGGCAGCGACGAGCTCTGCATCGCTGGAGTTGTACCCGGACTCGAAGTGATGCAGCCTGCCGCGAGGACTGGGTCACGTGCAGGGGTTGGTTGAGGATGGACACCACCATGGATCCAGAGCTGGCGTCGGAGATGGTCAAGCTGCTTGGCCAAGAGCTCAAAGTCGTCCGTGCCCAGCTTCGGGAAGCTGAAAGGGTATGCATGTTCCGCAATCTTCTCGAGCCTAGGGTCACTCTTGGCTTCCAGAGGACTTCCACACCGTGCACGGATGGCCCTTCGAACAAGCTGGTTCATGGAAGGACACAGGCCCTCGTTGCCGAAAATAGCTCTCTCAGAGCGGACAATGCTGCCCTCCAGGAAACAGTAGCCAGCCTTCAGGACGAACTCAGGCATGTATCCTCCATAAAGTCAGAGGAAGATGGAGGGATGGTAATCCCTGCAGTGGCTTGTCGATGACGGACGGCTCATATACCACCCTTTAGCCGATATCGCATGCGCCGGGGGAGATTGCCCGATTACGTGCCGAAAAAGAAGAACTCGCCCGTGAAAAGGTTGCAGTGTGTTTGCCATCACGATTGCATGTTTACAAGGCTCCATGCGTAGGAGGAAGCTTCACGAAGCCAAGAAAAGCTATCGATTCTTCAAGAAAAATACAAACGCAAAAAAGCTCAAATTCATGAGCACAACGAGGCTTGTAAATTTCAACTCCACGACGCATTGGGGTTATGACGCTGCAGCAGACTCTGAACGAACTCCGTGTCTTGCTCTCGAACTGCACTCAAGAGCTGGAGCAGGTCAGCCTCGCATCGTGGTGTCGCGGGCAAATAATTAACGACGCCGAAAGTCACGAAAAGCTGTAGTTTCTGAGATTGATTTCAGAGACTTCCTGAGCGAATTGCCCTACGAGCCCGTGGAGGGCCAATTAGAGCTTTCTTCGATCCCTTCTTTTACTCGTCCCGAAAAACTCCGCAAGGTATAGTAGTGACGCTGTCAGTGAATTCATGGTCTTCACCCCGTTCAACGACAGGACATTTTGAACGTTTGGTACGCAGCCATAGTCCAAAGAGGTTCATCCCTTTGAATGTTTTACCAGCAACGGACCTTACTTCATCCATTACAACGAAGTGATTTGGTCGACGTCGGGGATCGCGTTGGGTCTCGTTGTTAAACCGACCTTTCAGTACAATCCAAAAGCTCACGGCGGTACTTGGTCCAAGTGCAAAGATGGTTTTAGCAATGACAGACAAATGGATGTATGCTGTTTCTCAGGCAGGACTACTCGGTACCTGGGCACATATGAACGAGTAGAAGCAAAGAGTGAATTGGCGATCGCACCAGAAAGTCTTAGATACATGGACCCTGAGGTTTGTACTCCTTGGAATCGGGTCGCCGAGTGATTGACATCCTCGCAGAAACTGGATTTCCTATCAGCCTCCACGACACAGTTCCCAGACCTGGTTCCCCCCTCCCAGACGCAGATGATTAACAATATGTATAAGCAAGGGGTCATAAAACTTCAGTGCTTTGGGATTCGATGCGTGGCATTCAACCAGACTTTCGCTGAAAAACTTCAAGAAATGGGTACATCTTCTATACCGCAGACCATACCTACACCGTCAAATGGCAACAGGGGCAATCAGAAACGGAAGCGAGGTTCAAAATCCGTTGGGCAGTCAAAGAGAAACAAGAAGAGGTATGCTCCCTTTGCCTTTGCCGGACATGAATATTGTGAATCTGCAAACATATAGGAAACAGTGACGTCCGATTTATATACATACCACGTCACTCCCTAACCCGAAGTTATTCTGCAATTCGTGGTTATGAACTACTAAGATGCCATGGGAGCGTAAACTGTGACATCAAGACACTTGCGCAAGCCGTGCACGGTTTCTCCGACCTTCCACAGGGCGCCTTCGTCCCTCTGGCCAGCTGAATGCACGAAAGGCTGGACGCAAACTACTCCAATGGCTTTGAACAGGTCTTCCAGTATCCACGTTAATCGTGGTCCTGTGAGTTCGATGGCAGGTTCGGAATTCAGCTCCAGCAACTTAACCTGGAGACCGATGGGCCCGTGTGTGACCAGAAAATCAGCTCCATAAAGCTCAAAGGCATTGGGCAATGGCTGGAGACGGGAATTAGAGGACCAAATGAGCTGGAGGGGCGGCCTATCATGCCTGGAAATGAACTGGTTGATCGAGCGCGGCCCTGAACGTTTCTGAGAGAGTATCAGCAATCTGCTGTTTGATCAGGGCAACATCTACGGCGCTTAGTACATTTCTGCCTGGTTCGCCGCCACCAGACAAAATATGACACCCGACCAACTCATCCAGAAGGCACACGCAGCTTTCCTCGCCACGGATCTGCAAGGAGGTGTTGGTCAAGTGAGGAATGAGGTGGACTATCTGTGCAGAGCCAGATCGCGTGGGAGCGCAGTAGGGCTCCGGGGAGAATAGTGCAAGTATGTGTTCGTAGGCAAATGCTGTCAGGGCACCGGAGGCGACAACATACACTCGCAAATGAAACTACCGGACGGGCGTTACTTGGGCAGCAAAGGCACAGAGAGAAATAAGCCGACTTTGTGACCCCGGAGATGGCACGCCAGCGGCCGAACCTTGGGAGACAATGGGACCTCACTTGGGTCGACAAGTAGGGGGGCAGAAAGATACTCCTGGAGGTACATGCGCTCAGTTGGCGTACTCTTGTCATCGACTTGACCGGTACCTGAAGAACGAAATGCCTAAGTTGAGAAGTCGCAACAGATGTTTCGTCGTCGTCGTCGAGATCACGATCGAACTCTCGAAATATGTTGTGCAAGGCCTCTTTGCTATCAAAGAGTCTGATGCCCATCCCTCTGTCTGCCATGCCCGGCTTGAGAATAAACCACTGCTTGATGCCGCTACAATTGGCGTCAAGCATGCTGCCGAGGTCCCATAGCTCATCGCTCCACGTTTCATCAAGTTCATCTGCGTAGGCAATGTCGATGTGCCAAGTGAGAGGCGTGGCCTTTGCAAGGAACGATTCGGGGCGTTTGGCGAGGTATGACTGGATGCACCGAGCCAGAAAGTGCTTTCGAATTAGCGCCTTTCTAATCGTATAGGATGACGAAAGGACGTGATTTGGGCGTGTAGCAGTGAGAACATGATCGATACAGTCGTAGCTGGCCCATTGGACGAGGCATGATGGTGGTGGTGATGGGAGAACAGACAAAACAGAGGCAGAGAGGCCGAGCCCAGCGAGAGAGGTGTGAACGAGGGAGTGAGTGAGGGGAGCGCTAGGCCAGGCAACGAACGCGTGGGTTGCCATCGCCGACGACGACAAGTGACGTCCCCTCTCTATGGGCAACAGCTACATCTTCTCCTTGACGCCAACCTTTACACAAGGCTTTCTCCTGGGACAGTTATCCGTCGTCCTTGTCCTTGCCCTCATCCTCAAGTACCTTTTCTTCTGTCCGCAGAGCGACGAGCCGGGGACACCGGTCTTCCACCCGTTCTCCAAGCCGGACAATTCACCGCGAACATGTTTACCACCGCCTGAAGCTGCTGCTCGCGGTCCGAAGGATGCAGAGTCAGCGAATTGGTTCAACTCTCTTGCTCGCCAGGTCCGTCGACCATGCCATGACGCAGTACAGACTTCTAAGCCTGGCAGATTGCCGACGTCTACCGGGCAAGACTACAAAACGGATTGGAAGGATCCGAAGGGAATGAGATTGCTCGAGCTCGAATAGAAACATTTGCCAACAAAATCCGCCCTCGCAGCTTCCTTGTCCGCAATCTTTTCTCGCTCTCTTTTTCTTCTCCCGCCCACAGTCATGTCTTTCCATTCAGGATCACATTACCGTTCATGCAGTAGACCTTGGGAACTCGGCACCATTGCTGTCCGATGCCCGGCTTGTGGGTAGTACCGGGGAACCTGCATTAACCGTCAGTACTTCGTGCTGCATTTCACTCAGACCTGACACACCACAGTCTGTCAAGCTTCACATGCACTACGTCGACAGCATCTCGGTATCACTTTCCACCGCTTATCTGTTCAACTACCCAGTGTCGTCCTTTGCACGGCTTCCGGTTTCGCTCACAATAACCCTTGATCTGTTCGAGTCATCGGTGAGGCCTCTTTTGCCTGATCGCGGGTAACCCCACTAAGGGAATCTCTCAGGTTACTATTACACCTCCCTCACCCTATTCACCTGAGCCTGTCCTAACGATCACTTTCCCCTCGGAGTTTACTCTTAGTCTCAAGACCACGTCTCTTATGGGCAGTCGGGCTATACTGAAGGATGTTCCAAAGCTACACGAGCTGATCGAACACCAAGTCCGCAGAGTGCTCGCTTCCAGAGGGACTTGGAAAGTAGCTCTCCCTGGTTTTGGGAGTGCAGTGAAAGCCGCGGGAAATGATGAACAGGATGCGAACGGAGCGTGATCGCGGTATCTTTCCGTTCGTACTGCTAGTGGTTGCCAGTCAGTCCGTGTTTCATCGCATGTCTTCTTGACTGCGTTGTACCCGTAATTTTCTGCGTCTTCCCGTGGGTTCCAGTGCTTATAACAGAGCACTTATCGAACGAGACACGTATGTGGACGGTGAGGGCTCTGCGGACCACAGCTTCCAACGACAAGTTCGATCATCAAGCTCAGGATCAGACGGAGACTACTCGCTTTATCGACGTCAGCAAGCTGTTGTCGAGTATCAATCGATGACAGGTTAGCCAATCTAAGTGCAAATCGATTGATACCTGACAACGGCTTGCTGACCGCGAAGCGCTGCTACTGGTAGTTGCTGAGGGAGGTTGCGATAATCCAGGACTTGGAATAATAAGCAGATGCAAGGCGGATTGATATCCTGCATGGGTTACGATAGATCAACCGTCATGGCGACACTCGAGGTGTAGGCGACCGCCTCTGATCATGACTACTCACGATGCTGTCACCACCGTCCGATGACTTGGGCTGGCTGAACACCAGGTTGCTTCTCCACCTCCCAAGTTCTCGACGTTGATCAAATCTGCACGCACACTCCAAAAGGGACCCTGGCCTAGTTCTTATTGTGACCATGCACTCAGGCTATGTTAAGTGGCCATCTGTAATGAAAAGGTGTGCTTGCCATGTGGGGCAGTACGACAACATATACGTTGGTGACCGGTGAAGACCGACGTTCAAGCAGAGCGATACGAGATCAGGAGTAGAGGTGACGTCGAATCCTGATCGTCAAATACTGCGTGATCGACTGAGAAAACGGTCTCCGCTGCTCGCGAGGAGTAACTTGAACACACTCGAAGGAACCGGCATAACAAAAAATGATGCATCGGACGTACGGGATGAACCACTCAAGTCACCTCGCAGTTCATCCGAGAATGTCAAGATTCTCAACACGGCACTTACTGAGTCAACAAGTCTGACTGGACACGGAGAAGAGGCAGGGCTGTTTCAGCCAAGCTCATAAACATTTCGAGAAGCTCCTACGCTTGAGACGTCAGAATGCACGGCGTGTGAGGGGCCGCCTCCTCACGTCCTTGCGGAGTATTGACAGGCTGGGGTAGGTGTCGCTGAGGGAGCAATTCAGTGCACTTGCAGATGCGCTCGCCATTCCGCACGTTCCATTTCAGGGATAAAAGATCCCCTTTGACGATGAACTTGCGCCGTATGATGGCGAGTGGTCACGTACATAATCACTAAAAACATTCTTACTGGACGTACAGCAACATCTACTCTTTGAATTGGTATACAGTATACAGTAGACATTCATTTGACGATTTACATCAGGAACTTGAAGGAGTGGATGCTGAAAGAAAATACCTTCAATATTCGTGTACTATCCAAAAACCTTGCAAACTCGCATGTAGGTTGTTGGCTTATGTAAGTGTCACGCAAGCTTTGGTGCTGGTTTGCTCGTCTCGCAAGGCCAGTATGTCGTCGGCGTCGTCGAACATTGTCTTCGACGACATATTTACCATAAATGCGATTGACAAGGAGGGAAAGAAATTTGACAGAGGTACGGAAATCCTTGAATCGCCTGCATGGTGCTTACGGACCAGTAGTGTCCCGCCTATACGCTCGCTCCAAAAATCATGACATGGACATGACTCTAGATTACAACGTCGAGCTATTTCCTCTTTCCGAGAGTCAAAGTTTCGCCATGGCACTTGCATCGTCCTTGATCTCATCTGGAGGCGGCGACAGTGCTGAGACAGAGGATAAGGACAGAAACATCTGGAGACCAGATGGGAAAGGGGTGAAAGGGCTAGAAGAGGAGTACGACTACGTCATGTATGGCAAGGTAAGGAAATCGTGGCAAACCTTGGTTGGTCTCAGTGACCGAACCGCACAGGTGTACAAGTTCGATGGTGGAGGAGAGATAGTGTGCGTTCAATCACAAGATCACCAACCGAGCATTCACGCGCTTTCTAGGACCGTATATGCTTCCTTTGGTGGCCTGCTGCTGTCATTGACAGGTTCTTTTCGACACATGGCCGGCATCGTTCTCGGTGACCCCGTCTTCATATTGCTCAGAAAATAAAATGCCAGCGACAAATGGCGATATTTACGCTGACACTATCATATTGCATGCACACGGCTTACTTAGGATTCCATGTCTTCCGAGGTTTGTCTAGAACACCCCTTCGCTTCGTATGAAACGTTGGGGGTTTCCAAGGCCGCTTGTGTACACGTCGACATGTATCACGCTCTTCTTGAGGGCGCACACCTGGTGACCGTTAGTAACATTACGGACATTCTTGCCCCCAACGCCGCGATGCTGCTCGGGAAGCTTACCGTGGCTTTCATTTTCCTGAGTGTCTGTTTTGAATGCCCCTCAGTCTCTTCGGAGACATTGGGATTTACTATCATGGCTTCCGTAGGTGCCGGCCGGTGCCACCGACATTAGGATACATCTGGACGTACTGTGGCCTCCGGCGATTTGATGCCACACCCCAGCTCACAATACTCGCCTGTAAGACAGCTAGAGTTGGGTGCTGAGGTCGACATCAACACGTTCGTGTATTTTGAGGCTGCGTCATTGGTGGTTGGCTCTGCTCATAAAGATCTTCTATCTCATAACGCGTCTGCTCACGTGACCCGATCGCAGCAGTCGCATGCACAGGGGGGTACTACCTTACTCCATCTAGGGAGGCAAGACCTTGCCCGGGTTCATGATATTGAGCGGGTCAAAGACCTGCTTGACTCTCCTCATCCACTCTATGCTGACGTCATTCTTTGAGTATCGCAGGGCACCCGTCTTCATCGATCCAATACCATGTTCTGCAGACACGGATCCCTTATGCGAGGCTGCGCAGCATTTCCTGGTCAGCATCCTCGTCTTTGCCAGGCGTGAAGCTAAAACGCACCAACAAGCTCATAGATGAATGGCTCGAGCGCTGCTTCCAATTCAGGGCGGTAGCCATGTTTAGCGATGGCATTTAGGTGAAGGTTCCCTACAAAGTGGCCAGGTGAGACCAAACCAATTACTTGTACCACGGACACGTGCCATCGCCGACGTGTCCGTATCCTATTACTTTTGAGATTGCGTGATCTCCGTACAGTCCCTCTGAGATCAGATGTTCGCGGACGGTGTCAACTACACGTTGAAAGTTTGCAAGTGGGACAGAGATGTCGTATTTGTATGGCTTCCCCTCCTTTTGCACACATTCTGTCAACCCTTCTCTGAGAGCCCAAAGCGAGGCGAATTGGGCAGGGGACTGTGATAGCGTTCCGGTGAAAATGAGGGGTTCATCAGCTGACATCAAGCCCTCAAGTAAGTTGTTCAGTTTCTGTCATCAACCACGCCCTCGAGATAAGCAAGGAGTTGGCTAGTACAAAATGAAATTGTTACCTCTAGATCATGCTCTTGGTTTCCACCGCTCGTCTCAGCAAGGACAAAGCACTGTGCATCGCCGACTTCATCTGGATTTAGAATAGGTCCTAGACCGTGTTCAAGGGCCATATCGTAGGCGGTACGATCGATGTACTCGAAAGCGGATAAAATTTCGCCTAGTTGTTGCTTTATGGTCTGGAAAAGCGGGAGGACGTTCTCGAAGAGGGGTAGTGCTAGGAAGATATTGTTGGATGCTTGGGGAGCCGGCGGTGTGAGAACGGATACGCCCGTTACTACACCGAGTGTTCCTTCCCCTCCGATGAACAACTGTTTGAGATCGTAGCCTGCAGGAGACTTGAGTAGCAAGACACCGTTCGTACCGAGGAGGACGCACCGGTGTTATCCTTGCGTAAGGTGGACAACTGGTCGAGTACAGTACCATCTGGAAGGACAACCTCGAGACCGAGTACGGAACCATGGAGGGAACCATACCGCAAAAGGCGGAGGCCCCCTGCATTCGTGGAAATATTTCCACCTATCTGACAGCTTGATGACAGTGAGTTGACAAGGAAGAGAGGACGGGTACACAGACCTTCCTTTGGCACCAAGGTCGAGTGGCATGATGTGGTTGTAAGGGGCGATGTAATCACTGAGAGACTCTAAGATGCAGCCCGCGTCTGCAACCAAGACACCTAGAGAACATGGATCAGAAGGCGCTAGGAAGGGAGAGGGATATAAAACGTACCGGAAACCGGGTCAAAGGAGCGAACGCTATTCATTGCTCCCAGGCTGAGAACGATTTCTTTTTGCAGAGAGATGCTTCCTCCGACGAGACCCGTGTTACCGCCTTGGGGCACTATTCCGATACGGCGGCTAGCGCAGAACTTGACAATATCGCTGACTTGCTGTGTTGTGCGTGGACGCAAGACGGTGCTTGCTTGTCCGTGGTATTTCCCCATCCAGTCTAGGTTGTAGGGAGAGAGATCATCGGGCGAGTTTGAACGCGGTGAAAGGGTGGAGAGGATGGCGTTGGGTGGGAGTATCTTCGCAAAGTGAGCGAGGTCGTCGGGTGTGACGGGATTGAGGTGCGCAAACGAGGGGGCGCTGTGGACCCATCTACGGGCAACCCGCGCGGACCGTACTCGGAAGACGAGCATGAGAGCGCCTGGATGTGACAGGTCACGCGCAAGCAGCAGCGTGACTTTATCATGTGATCGATCGTGGGAAATGAGAGGGACTCTTCGTGTACGGTGCTTGGCCGCATCTCCCACCGGCTTTGCTGCCTCCCACCATCGCCTGCGCGATTCTGCGCACTTACCTTCCTCCTTTCCCCCCGAATCATGCTCTCCCTCCATCCCCGCTCGTCCGGCCAGACCTCCCATTCCGGCTCGATACCTACTCCGGGCACCAGCGACTTAAATCCCGCCTCCTCGCATACCCCTCAGGGGGACACTGAGGCAGTCAGCATCCACAGTCTTCCTGTGGGACATGTTTCTGTCGTCCACGCCCCTCCTCAGCGACCGTCCACCGCTCGATCACCCCCTTCCTTCAATGCACATGCACCCCCCCATACTCAGCTTTATACCCAACCAGCTAGAGCGTTGGCTAACAGGCGCCGTTCACCCATGGAGGTAAATTCCTATGCTCTTTTGCTCTGTGCAGCCCTCCAAGAACATTAAACATTGACCTAGCCACCGCGGTTTAACAACCGCCTTTCTGGCTTTTTCTCAAACCTTATTCATCGCCGTGACACCATCACTTCGGCGAATGGGCACCCGACTCCTGAAGGTACATCAGCTGACCCTGTCGTAGTCCAGTCCGAAATGGGCTCGAGGGTACACTCACCGGCCCCCATCCGGTCGCCTACGCCTCCACCTCCGTTACCTCCGCCTACGCTCCATGAATTGGGCCTCTCATTATCCGCCATCACCTCAGACCTTTCGCCTTCGCATTTCAGCTCTCCCCCCGTAAGCGGAGCCTTCTTGTCCCCACACTACCTCCTCCTCTGTCACGCACAAGGGTTGGATGTCCTTCCGCTGGTCTCGCCCCCAGCTCCTCAGCCATATGCCCTTGTGCGTAGAGTCGCATTTAAAAGCGTCGTTGTGATGGAACACCGTGCAGTGTTGGTGGCAATAGCGGGTCGCAGGGATGGCGTTCGAGTGTACGCTCTAGAGGAAGTCAGGAAAGCTGTGGAGTGGCGCATAGAGGTCGAGGTTCGTAGGGAACGAGAGCGGTCACGCAGAGAAGAGTCCAAAAAGGCAGGCCCTAGGAACTCGAGCGTTGACCAGCGGGATTCATCTGAGACACGGGGTAAATTATCGTTCTCGACACCAATTACTGAATTACAAAGCAGCAAGTTTACTTCGAGGTCACCGTCAATATCCACTCATGCTACACCAAAGAAGCCGAGGCCCCCGACAATCCAACCACCGTCTTCATTTCCCCCGGTGGGTCACCCTCCACCTTACCCCAGCGTACCGGATCTACAGCCGTCTTTGCGAAGTCGACGGTCTTCAATTTCGGCCAACATGGCTCGCGCCAGGCGGTCGTCACACTCTCTGATCGTTGTTTCCCCTATTCCTCCGCTGTCTCCTTCGGTTTCAAACCTGGGAACTGTTATTGATCCAAATGCCGTAGACATATCAAAGAACTCTGATTGGTTTGAAGCCAGCGATGACGAAGCCATCGACATGTTAACGGCGGGTGCGAGTGGAAGTCAAGCTTTGGATGAGAGGACAAGTTCAATTCCACCATGGAACGACGACCAACACGATAACATAAGTGGAACTACCGCTGCACTTCCCGTTCGGAGCCACACGGTTCAATCCCAGCGCAGAAATCGCCCGCCAAACCTTGATTTGAATCTTCCTCGCACGAGTGCAGGCCTTGTATGTCTAACTTTTCCTTTCTGCCACGAATTGTTCTTACTAATTGTCAGGTTTCGCCTTCGGTGATTAATCAAAGTACTACCGTTCATGGCTCGTACGAAACACAACCACAGCGACTCTCTCCTGATATGGATCCTGATGAAGATGACGACGACACGGTCCCCGTTCCTAGCGAACGGATAACACTCGTACAAGCACTTCTTGAGAGCAGACTCCCCGAATTACCTCCCGCGGGTACCACGCGACCCCAGGAACCAATACTGATTCATTCATCAGTTCCTGTACCAGGCGAAAGTGGCTTGCCAGAGACATCTTCCCTACCAGGCACTCTTACCTCTGTCAGTCATACCATCTCCAGTAGGCCGGAGAGGCGACGACGGCGCTGGTCTATTCTTGGAAACATCTTCAGCCCCACTGGGTCACAAGACATGAGAACATCTTTTCTTCATGATGCTCCGGCGGGTTTCTCTGTGTCAACTACCCCTCCAATGATTCCTGAAGGAGAAGGCAGACCCCTTGCACGCTCGCTCTCTAATCGCTCACGACGGACCCCGGCAACTACAACTGGTATTGTCCCTCGACCATCCACTTCGGGAGGTCCCCACCCTTCGTATATCAACTCCAGTTTACCTGCATCTACACTTTCTTCTGGTTTGGAAGCAACATCGCCGCACCACCTCCTTCCGCGGATTTTTGGCGCCGCATTCAACTCACGCAGGTCAGATGATCGATCTCCAGCACTCGTGCTTAAAAGTGCCGACGTGGATGCGCAAAAGAATAATGTCTATCCCCCATCGACTCCACAGGCGCCACCCCCGAGGCTTGAATATGTCAAGCTCCCCGGAACCAAGGGGTCCCTTCTCATTAAAGCAGTTGAAACTCAGAAAAAAAGGTGAGGTAAATGTACTGTCAGTCATCCTCTGCTAACCTTGTGATAGCTTCCTTGCTATTCTCTGTGGCGAGAATGGCGAAAAGGTAGAACTGTTTGCTGGAACGTATAGAACAGCTCTCGGCCTCTCTCGTACTTTTATTCTCCCAGATTCTCCCAAGTCCATCGAACTGCAACTACAAGGCGACGACCTAGTGGAAGTCTTTTTGGTATTTCCCCAGAACGTTTTTGGGCTGGAACCTGCAACAGTGAGGGTGCGGGAAGTCCGAATTGGACGCGCAGAACGAAGAGCTGCACGGCGAAGAGTGAGGGAGATTCGAAGCGGCCAGAGTGACTTTTTTGACACCGACCCCCAAGTTCCTGAAGACGAAGATAACGCTATTCTTAGCATTGGTTTCACCGAACCATCTGGCGCGGACCCACTTTCGCACAATAGCTCCGCTGCGCATCTCCCCGAGCCTGTCAATACACCGACAGGAAGCAGTGGCGCGCACGATTCTGCTCTGGCACATGCTGAGGAACTGGTTGCCCTCGCTTCGGCCCAGGTTGGACCTTACACGACGTTCCAGCAACTATCCTTCGCACCGAAGATTCCTCTTGCTACTATTGCTGATGATTACATTATACCTCCAACATACGCCGATTTTCTGGGTTATCGTGCGGTGCACGAACCGGATGTAGGAGATGGCAGAAACCTTGCCTCTATTCAATTCAATCCACCTGGTTTACCCATGCCGGCGCCAGCCCCTCCTTCAAGATGGTTCTATCGCGATCCCAAAGGCGTTGTGCATGGTACGTCATGATCTTACTTGGTATACGCCAGGTGTTTACAGTGGTCCAGGACCTTGGAAAGCGAGCTTGATGCAAGCTTGGTACAAGGACGGATTGCTTCCGCCCGACCTCCCTGTCCGCAAAGAGGAAGACAATGAGTACATATTACTCAGAGACCTCAGGCAGCAATGTGTCGACCCAGTTCACCCGTTCCGCTCAGCCCCACCACTCTCGGTCATACAGCCTCCCCTGCCGCTATCTGACGCATCCAAACCCCTTCTTCCCCCTATTTCCCTGCTGGCGCAACCTCGGCACTTTGGTCCACCGGCACTATTCTTTTCTTCCCGGGGTGGGCACAGCACATCTATCGTCGATACTCGTGGACGTTCCGTGCTCAGAGGAAAACTTCTATGGAGTGCTGATGAGGAGGCCAGCTCCAAATTGACTACTCTGCGAATGGGTGACATAAAGAGGCTGGAGGCATTTGACGTGAAAGACCGTTCCGTCATTGTTGCCATGCGGCAGGGGGGTCTGGAAGCGATGGATCTTGGTGATGCGTTGCTCAAACCAGCAGACGAGTCACGTACGGTCTTACCACATTTCCTCGCTCCACCTTCGAACGTCAACAGACGAAGACCTTTCGTATGGAACATTGGGACTCTTGTCAACTCTTCTACTGGTGGCAGTGCCCTGACTGCAAGGGCAAAGACTGGCTACTTGGGAAGGAAAGCAAGCTATCCTTCTGGGAAATCCATGTCCAAAGGCAACTCCGCGGCCAACGACGGTGACCAAGAGTTTGTGGATGAGATTGTCTTCCTTGGCCGCACAGGTGACAAAGTCTACTTATGCGAACGAAATGATGGTGCATTTCGGATATTAAGACTATGCGCTGATGCCTGATGTCTCCATGCCTACTTCCTTTCGTAATTTGTTTCTCGCATCAGATATCTATCACGCCAGGCACTCGGATACCATTGATACCTATCTGCATCCACAGTCAAGTATTTCATAGTTTTGCAGCTATTTTCCGTAGATCAGTTTTCAAGATCTTGCCAGTCGATGTTTTCTATAGAGGTGGGCATGAACACACATTAAGAGGAAGAGGGAGCACATTTACCGGGAGGTTGTCAACTACTTGGACCCACTCGGGACACGCGAATCCCGGCAAGAGTGTGCGTGCATGGCGCTTCAATTCTGCCTCGAATCCTGCGTGATTCCCAGACCACGTGGGGATATGCTCTGGTCGAAGGATAACAAAAGCTATGGGACGCTCCCCCCACTTCGGGTGGGGTCGCGCGACTACCGACACTTCGAGGACGTGTGGATGACTTGCAAGTTCTGCATGCGATGAGTCGAAGTAACGATATGGGATGTAAGGGTGTCTTACCCAGCTCTATTGCGAGGCTTGATGCGTTCTGTTCAAGGTATCAATGTCACTACGCTAAACCAACAAGATCGGACTCGCTTCTCCACCAGAGATGATGATATCCTTGCTTCTATCCATGACCTGTACGACGCCATCGGGATGCATCACTGCAAGGTCGCCGGAGTTGAAGTATCCTCCCCTGAATGCCTTGCGAGTCGCTTCCTTGTCTTTGAAATACTGTCAAACGGCGCAGTGTTTGCAGAGGTTCGACACTCGGCAAATGATGTCTCCCACCTCTTTCATGACAATATTGCCCCGCGTCACGATCTCGCCTACGGTGCTTCCGTCCTTGGGGACGTCAACAAGTTCTTGATCGTCCTCGTGCCTCGGAGGATACACGACGCGAACGTTCTGGGCTGTGACAAAGCTTTGTCCCTGGCGCGCAATCAGCTTTGCACGATCTTGCAGAGAATGCAACCGCCAGGAAGGTTGATCGTAACATCGCGTGAACGGTCCGTAGGTCTGCGACCAAGGTAATCTGCAATTGCTTAGGATATAACCGGGTAGCGTACCTCACTAGAGCATGATCCCGAGTCGAACATCGAGAGAAGGATGGAGAGGGGAGACTCACGTAAGACCGTAGACATGGACAGGCTTGATCCCAATCTGTTCGAGCTGTCCGATCAACTGAGCAGTCGGTGCGGATCCAGCGATGATGGCGAAGACGACTCGTTGCAAAGGTCGCTTAGAGGGATCATTAACGATTCCAATCTAGTGAAACGCTGTCGTTGAGATGCATGGTGCCGCTCGTTGGAAGGAAAGAAAGAGACCTGGACTGTTGGTGCACCACAATAATGTGTGACACCAGAATTAAGCAAATGCTTCCAAATCTGGGGATAGTCGACTTGTCGAAGGGTAATCTATAAGATGTCAATAGTGAGAAACTCGGACGATGGAGACATACCTGAGTTGCACACGCAAAAGCATTGGCCCAAGGAAACGTCCATCCTGCAGCATGAAACATGGGGAGTACCCTGCGGAGGAAGGAGTATTGCTACGGTAACAAGAGCGGAGAGGGAGCCGTACCATAGGTAACAGGACTCGGGGGTAATTCTCAAAGGCGCGGATTGAAGCTGATGTCTGAGCAATAGAGTAGAAGCCTACCTTGCCTCGAAGGCATTCGCGACTGCTGCGAGATAGGATCCTAGAATACAACTTCAGCCACTCGGCAGGTGTTTGAAAGACGCGACTGCGGACCTCGCAGGGTGGTGACGACACCTTTAGGCTAGGGGGACATCAGAAGACCGGCCAAGAGGTAGATGCTGCGAGCGCACCCTGCCGGTGGTGCCCGAACTGGGATTGGACCTGAATTGAGAGCGATGCCGATGATGGGAGCACGGGACGCTCACGTGTAACAGAGCACCGCAGGAGCATCTTCGTCGGGCTCCACGTCCAGCCCAGCCCAGCCCCTCTCGGAGCTGAATATTCGACCGGCGCTCAGGAAGTCCTCGTACGGATCGCCAGGCCTACCGGTATCACGGCAGATGATGGTGGGAACTTTGGTATTGGGGATGAGGTGCAAATACTGGTGATCGACAAGCACGAGTTTTGATTCGCTGTGGTCAAGAATGTAGGCGATCTCTGGGGGGGTGAGACGCGTATTGATCGGAGTTAGGACGGCGCGAGCGGCAAGCACACCAAAGTAGGCGTCTAAAAATCTCGACGGGTCGATATGGGAGAGAGCGGCGAGAGGGACCCTTTACCTGCAATCATGGGGCTTGCGGGAGTCAGGGGGGTCGGAAGGATGTGCAAGGACGCGCTCACGAATTTGGAGCCAACACGGCGACACGGTCCCCAGGGCGGACACCGGCCTGTATGAGGGCATAGGCCAAGTTCTGGACGCGCTGGGCCCTGGGCGATGTGAGCGGAGGAGGGGGGCAAAGCGGGGGGCCCACCATGCGCTGTACGAGTAGAAGACGGGCTGGTCCGCATTCGGGTGGGCGAGCGCGAGCTTGCCTGGGTATACGGTGGCGGCGTGCAACAGAAAGCTGACGGGGTTCTACGGGGGTGTGAGGAGGAGGAGGAGGAGGGGTGTGCTACGCACGAGCGGGTGGTGGTTTGGCGGGGCAGCGCGGAGCGGCTTCTGGAGGTAGCTCACCCGGGCGGGGGGGACGCTGTGTGGGGGACGGAAAGACATGGGCCAACACAGGACCAAACACGCCTCCTCGCTCTCACCGCACCACACATCAGCCATGGCCGACGCCGCTGCTGGCTCCGTCGACCGCTCCGTCCAGGTCAAGCTCGTCCTCCTCGGTGCGCCTTTCTCTCCCTCTTCCCCACACCGCCCGCCGACACACATCCAGGCGAGGCCGCCGTCGGCAAGTCCTCCGTCGTCCTTCGCTTCGTGAGTCCCCCGCGACGCGCCATTCCTGCCCCGGTCACCCCGTTTGCCCGTCCCCGCAGGTATCCAACGAGTTCCAGCCGAACAAGGAACCCACCATCGGCGCCGCGTTCTTGACCCAGAAATGTCGTCTGGAGGACCGCGTGCTCCGTTATGAAATATGGGACACCGCTGGCCAGGAGCGCTTTCATTCCCTCGCCGTCAGTCTCCTCGTCCCCGTCCATCTTCCTCACTACATCCTGCCCTCACAGCCCATGTACTACCGCAACGCCCAGGCCGCCGTCGTCGTTTATGACGTCACGAAGGCATCCAGCCTCGACAAGGCAAAGTCGTGGGTCAAGGAGCTGCAACGGCAAGCCAATCCGAACATCGTCATCGCACTTGCCGGGAACAAGGTCGACTTGGTCCAGCCGACCCCATCCCTTCCTTCCACCACTCCTCCATCCGAGTCCGAGGACGAGGCAGATGATGCCACCGCAACCCCCGGGGAAACCCCCAGTCCCGCTGGTGGCGAAGAATCACTACGGCAGGTTCCTCGAGAGGAAGCTCAGGCCTATGCCACAGAAGCCGGCCTGCTTTTCTTCGAGACCAGTGCAAAGACGGGCGAGGGCATCGTAGAGATTTTCACAGAGATCGGTCTGTCTGCTTTCCTCCTCTCCCTCTCGCCCTCGTTCACCGTACCCGTGTCCAGCCAAGAAAATACCCATCGAGCACATCCTGGCGTCTAACCGTGGCGCTGGCAGAAACGGCGGCGCTGGCACGCGAACCGGTGCTTCGCGGCAAGAAGGTGCTGTCAACTTGGAGGAAAACCAAGCCAAAGACAAAGATGCCTGCAATTGTTGACCGATTCATCTTATTCTCGTCCACTACCGTCTTGTCGGTTATCCGCGATTCACTACATGAATCCCTGCCTGACATATATATATATACGTGATTACGCCTCCCTTGCCGGTCCGTTCTTAATTCTAGCTACCGGCCCATCGATCAGCGCGCGTCTGAATCGGAGCCAGCTCACTCAACACGCGTACCCACGGCAGGTCATTGATTAAAGTCCACGTAGGGCGGTGGTCTCGCGACCTGCTCTTGGTCATTGGGCGTCAAGTAGGGCGGAGGCGCCGCGACATGGGCTGATCCTTCCTCACCCGCTCGTGAGAGTGCATGGTGGTCCCGAGTGAATGAACGAGTCTGAACAGTGCCTGACAACGTCGGGGATCTGAACACGGAATCTATTGAAGGCGGTGGATCCGACGGATCGTCCAGAGGAGGCGGTGGAGGTGGTCGTTCCTCAATCAGCTCCAAGACTCGATGTGGTTCACAAAGGTTGATAAACTCGCCGAGCTCGGGGTCTTGCACCGTTCCCTCGACTGGCGGTGGAGGCGTCACCGCCCGATGTAGCGGGTCCGTGTGCCCATCAAACTGTTCGGATGAAGAAAAGCCGAAAACGACCCCTTCGCCAACTATGGTCGTCTGTGCGACGGGCGCCGCATAATGCTCATCCGTGTGGGTGGGGATATATATCTCGTTCTCTGACTCTTGGAACGTAGGCAAACCGGCGGACGTCGATGCCTCTGAGGAAAAAAAGGGCGGGGGAGGTCCATCCCCGTCTTCAAAGGGAGGTGGGGCCACATGCTGCGTGTAGCTTGGACCAGCCACTCCGTCGTGATACAAAGGAGCAGACATGTCGCTGTCTTCTTGTCGCACCGTCCTGAGCGGCGGGCGGTCATGCTTCTTTTGATACGCAGCATCCACCCATTCTTCAACCTCGGGTAGCGGTGCAGGGGGCGGGATAATGTTGATGGGAATCGAAATCGTGTGTACCGTCTCCGTCCTGCTCGCGATATCGACAAAGGATGTGTGGATGTTTAACAAGTAGGTTACTTTGTGTAAAAGTGTCGTCTGCGTGATAGAGACGCATTGGGGCCCGTTCTCCGTGTAGGCATAGTCGCCTTCGGCGAGAGACCGTGGACGGTCAGAAGGGGAAGCAGATGGCGAGCCCTGATGCAGGACGAAGCGCAGACGAATCGGACGCGAGGTGTGGAACCTACACGATGCCCCAGAACGGGAGACGACGGTGGTATATGCGGCAGTAAAGAACGAGGCGTCGCTTGGCTTCTCCACGGCTGGACCAAGGGTCGTAGACGAAGGACCGTCGAGTGGGAGGTCGTCGGCTTCGTCGGCTGGTCGTTCCGCGGTCCCCTGCGCAGGCTTCTGCAGGTCGTCCAGACACTGGACCTCGACGATGCGAAGAAACTCGGTCTTGACATTACGGAGCCTGAGTCCGCCCGCCAGGACAAGCTGACGAGGGGGCGGCGGAATCGTGACATAGATTGGGATTGGCTCTCCGGCGCTGAATGTCGACTTGGGGACCTCGGCCTCGACGCGCACCGGATGGTGGATCACGTGCTTCTCTGGCGAGATTGCGATGGTGTGTGTGTGCGAGGTGTAGCGCCTCGCATGTACGAGCAGCTCTCTGGACACGGGGGGCCGTGCTGGCTCTGCCGGGTGCAGGGTCGCGCGGAGCACGTGGATGAGCGAGGAGTGTGGGGTGTGTACGCATTGCGGCACGTCTGGCGTGAGCGGGATGGCGAATGGGAAGGAGGACGGGACGGGTTCGAACGACCCAAGCGGGAGCGAGGCCACGTCCATCTCGGACACGAACAGTTCGATCTCGTGTCCGTGCGCGGACTCCGTCGTGCGCAGAGACACGGTTCTTTGCGCGGGGTCAGTCAGTCAGCGCGGGGGACGGTGAGGCAGAGGGGGTGGACTGACAGTCGCGACCACGCGCCGGGCTGGACGCCTTTGAGGTGGATTTCGCCCTCCATCGCTGCGCGCTCGCCCTCTGCGCCGATGTAGCCCTTCTGGAAGTCGATGCCGTCCTGGGGGGGCACGATGAGCAGCTGGAGGGCGTCGCTGGAGGGGACGTCGCCGGGGCCATGCTGGGAGTAGCACGGAGGGGGGGCGTCAGCGGGCATGTCGGTCAGGCTCAGGGCAAAGTGTGGCAGTGTACGGGCAAGTCCCCAGATAGTAAAGTACATCACTCGACCCTCATCAGGCTCTCCAGCTCGGCAAACATCGTCTGGTCCAGATCCCTCTGCATCAGCAGCTCCCATGCCGCCTCCCGCCTCCCAGCAAGCATCCCCATCCCCTTCTCCACGCTCGTCTCCCCCGACTCCCCAAAGCCCATCCCAAACGCAAGCGTCGGCTGCGTAGCCTGCGACGTGTCGAACGCATCCTCCCCATCGTCGACCGCCTTCATCGCCTCCACCGCTCTCCGTGCCGTGCTCAGGAACCACTGTCGGGCCTCTGGCGATGCATTCGTACCGGCAAACCGCTGCGCCACGCGGAGCATGATCTGCGAAAAGTGGAGCGACCGATCCGACTTGATCTTTTTTTTCAGTTCCGGAGGGGAGAGGAACGAGATGACATAGATCGCCATCGTCGTCTTTTCGAGGTAGGACAACCACGATTCTCGTGAGAGGAACGCGAAATCAGCGTCGCTCACCGGCAGGCGATACACGAGCGTCTCCAGTAGACGCCACAGCCACTGCTGCGGTATGATGGTGGAGAACATCTTCCGGTTGTGATCCAGATGGGCGACGTGCGTGAAGACATCCAGCGCCACATCCGCCAGACTCGGTGGCCTGCAGCTGTAGAAAGGAACGCCACTGAGCTTCAGCGTCTGCGTAGGAGGCACTCCGTCTGCAGGCTCGACTAGAATGGATGCAACGAGTTCGAACATTCGGGTGCAAATCCGGATCGTAGACTCGGAAGGCGACGCCGACTGGGGGAAGGATATCATCGTCGAGAGGTTGGACAGGATGCCGAGGACGTCCTTGCGAACAACGACAACGTCTGGGATGGAGAGAGCAGGTGACACCGGCCTTGGTGGACCGCCGTCCGGTGGAACCGCGATTCCACAGACACGCAGTATCAACTCCAGCGTCCGGTCGTGTCTTGCCATGAACTGCATGTTGTCTGGAATGACGGACAAGTTACGAATGATATTCGTCACAGCGAGAATTACTTGGCTTGAACGACGAGGAGGGCCACGACCCGTCTTGTGCAAGTGCTCCTCGGCTTTCAACCCCGCGAATGGCAGTGACTCGGATTCGAGGGCGAGGGTTACCAATTCACGATGGCGCGGTATTCGGGTATTCTCCGTCAGGCAATACTGGGGCGCATCCACCACGCCGTCAAACGCCTCGTCCTCTAAGAGATCCAGCACCTCTTCCAACAGATCTGTACACTGTGCAATGGGAAAACCCGAGCCAGGCGTGGGACCTTTCATTGTCGAGAGGAGGGTGAGCGTCGTCAGTGCATACGAGAGTTCGACCGTCAGTCGACAGCGGAGGGACAGCGTGAGCGCTTCAATATCCACGGTTCCCCATTCATTGATATCCCGCATGGGCCGACGTTGAGCGCGAACGTACTCGTCTTCCAACACGTTCAGGTCACGTCCGCCAAAGGTTTGCACCTCACGCGCTAGCGGGATGTATTCGATCTTTGTTCTCGTAAACTGGGAACGAGACGAGGCCGGTGGCTGGACCGTTGTCCCTGGGTTTTGAGGGAGCGACCGGTCCACCGAGGCTGACATTGAAGGTAGCTGTGAAGGCGGTCAGAGGTTTCGATGGAGGGGAAAAGAAAAGAGAGCACTGACGACTTCGTCTGCCCCACCTTGAGATCGACCGCTCGAATGTCACTAATTACGTACGGCGAGCGACGGGGAGCGACAACGCACCGGTCTTTAACTTTGCTCGTTTGCTGTCGAGTTCCTCGGACTCGAATCTTCGTTTTATTCCCGGATTCTCCAAGTCGTGGTGTTCATCCCCGGCAGAACCAGGAGGGGGTCCAATGGTTGTGCTGCTCGGGGGAGCCACCAAGGGATGGCTAGGTACAGAGTCCGAGAAACCGTGGGTTCCTGGCAGAGATCCGTGAGGGAGTCCATGCTGTGAACGGGGACTCTGTGGCGGCATCTGTGATGCGGTGGCCGTGGGACTGGTGACCGGGACGGATGCGTTGGGTGGACCCGATGCGGACTGGTTCAACAGTCCCATCATGTTAACGGACCCGGTCAGCTGGGACGAGAGAGCTGTGGGTGCTGAGCTTGGGGTCTGAGACGGGATATTAGCAAGGTTATGTGAGACAAGTGGCGCGCCAGGGGGACGGCCTGATGCCATCATGGCCTTGCGGTTCGTGTCCTGGATGTTGCGACGGTAAAAATCTTCAAAAGGCTGAATGATGGCATTGTAATAATTGGCCAAGATGTCGGCTGTGGCGCGCTGTCCATTAGGCATGGGCGCTGGGAGATATTCGGGAAGTTCGAAGTGCGGAAGAAGTTGGGACCACGCCTTCTGTTGCGTTACCTAGATGATTGAGCGATGATGGTGATCAGCTTACGGCGGACGATGTACGATATCGGTAGACACCTTCTGACTGCCACCATGATGGGACACGAGGCCCCACAGCTTGAACAAGTCGACGTCCCTGCCAGCTAAACGAAACGCGCCGACTTCAGTGGAGCATTCCAGGCTCTTCCACTGCGAGGACGCAGGGTCATAGTTGGGGGGATGGACGGTGGTCAAGTCGGGAGGCAGAGGGGTGCCCTTGGTGACATGGACGTGGGCAAGGCTGAGCAAGAACGTGCGCTGTTTTTGTTTTATCGCTGCGGCAGTGGAGGGATGCCGAGGGGGGCCGCTGGAGGACGATGGCATCGCGGGCTCCAGCGGTCCGGGGTTGGCCTGGAGGGCGTGCGCAGGAGGGAAGGAAGGCTGGAGAGCGGCGTGGGACGGAAACTGGAGGGTGGAGGAAGCGTCGAGGAGGGTGTTTGGCTGGTTGTAAGGGGTGGCGATTCCGCCGAGAAACGAGCCTGGGGGTGTTCCGCCTGGCGGGATCTGGGACGGGGACGCTGCGGGCGGACGGGGGTAGGCGTTTGCGAGCTGGCGCTGCATGTTGGCGGCGTTGAGGGCGGCCATCTGTTTCGCGGCGGCATTGGAGTCGAGGCTGAAGAGCGGCTCGGCGAGGGCAGCAAAGGCCGGTGCGCCCGCGTTCTGGTTTCGTGGCTGCTGGGGCCTGCGTCGGGCGGTGAGACGGCGGCGAGAGCGGGCGTTGGGCACTCACAGCATCCTCCTCGTCGTCGCTCTCGTCCAGCTGGGCCGTGGCTGTCCCACGCCGGAACGCAGCCAGCACCATGTCTCGCTCCGACATCGACGCCATCTTCGCCGCACGCCCCGCGAAAAAATCAAAACCGTGCCCTGCAGTGCAGCACGAGAGCCCAGCGCTCCCGGACACCGTCCTCGACCCGTCCAGAAAACGCGCCCCGCGCAGACACCGCCGCGAAAAAAAGCGGGACGCCTTCCAGGACTCGCGGGGACCCGCACCCCGTACGTCCTCCCGTCCTCTCCTGCGCCTCCCGCCGTCCCGACCGCCCCCAGGTCGCAAGACAGCTGACGGGTATAGCATCTACAAGGAGGACGAGCTGCGGATCGCCACCACGGGCGGAGGTTCGTCCAGCCAGCCCCATCCTTCCTCGCGCTCCTCTCACCTCGTCCAGACACGCCGCTCTGCCCGTTCGATTGCCAGTGCTGTCCGTCACCCGTGTTTCCACACTCCCTGCTTCTCACCCCACCCACACAGGCTTCTGACACCTCCTCGACATGCCCCTTCCCACATCCAATGGCTCTATCGAAGCCTCGCTGGTTCTGCCCCGGTGGCCATGTCCTGCGAGGTCAATGTGTAGCCGACAGTGTGTCACCCCCCTGTTCGTCCCACCGACATCATGTGTCGTTTGGGATGGTACGTCGATTACAATGTGGGCAACATTTTATTTCACCAGATGTAAGATATGCTAGGATGAATATCATTGTGAGACAAGTGGTCGTGCAGGACATCGCCGCCGACGTCAGTCGTCGTCGTCATCCAGTCCCTCCGGGTACTGTGGGTGTTGCCCCTCGTCGAACGTGCTCCCGAACGGGTCGTCGTGTTGCATGGCACGGCGCGTCGATTCAGCCTTTTTGTTACGTTTCGCCTCTGCCTCGCGCTCTTCTTCCGCTTTGCGGGCCAGATATGCCTTGCTCCCGACCACCTTTTCTGGATTCTTGCACAACTTGAGCCTGCGGTCGACCTGACGCACCGCTTCGACGTCGGGTGGGTGCCCTGTGTGCGTGATCAGACCCTTGATCGCGCTCAGCGTGCCGTCGAGCGTTTCCTCTGGCGACTTGGAGTCCAGCCAGCGCTGCGCAAGGAGTGGCGAAGCGAGGGACAGCGCTGCGAGCGCTATTTGGGACGGAGCATAGATGAGTTCGGCGTCGGTGAAGCGTGCAGTGCGGACGTGTCCGAGCGCCGTCTCGTACACGTCCCGCGGTCTTTGGTCCTCAGTGATGTCCGACGACGACTGGGGGGGCGTGAGTGGGACGACGGCCGATTGGGGGGCACCCCACCTGGAGATCGAGCCAGAGGCCCCACAGGGCTCGGTGGGAGTGCCATACCGCAAATTCGAAGCCGAGGCTCTGCGCGACGAGGAACTCGAGGTCGAGGACGTCGGAGGGGGATGTCCGGGGGATGTTGGACGTGTACGACTCAAGAGAGATAGGGTTGTTCGTCGTCTTGGTCGCCAGAAACAAGGCGGTGAGCCTGCATGCCGCCCTTGAGCGACAGAAGGGGATGACCGGGGAGGAGAGCGCACATGACGTTCTTGGGATGCCAGTCCATGACGGTGTTTCTGAGGTAGAAGCGTTTGAGATAGCTCACCGCGGTGGCCTCCACCCCCTCGGGGAACCGGAAGTGGCCACAGAGCTGGGGGATCTTGGTGATGTACAGCTTGACGAGGAGGAGCTCCTCCTCTGCGGTGAGGAACGACACGCTGGCAGACGATCCCGGCTGCGGACGCAGGGCTCAGCGGACGCCCGGGTGCGAGCGCGTTGGCAAGATACCTCGTCTTTCTCGAACGCGCTCCTGATCGCAGCGACGGCGGCTGCGTTGAGCGCGCGTCGGACGGCGACGAGCTCGTCCGGGGAAAATCGCCAGCGCTCGAACTGGGTGCTGGCCTCGTACGCATCGCGCATCGCGGGGGTGGAGTAACAAAGAAAGGCCTTCTTTGCCTCGCCACCATCGCCGCCCAGCTTGTCAACCACTTTCCATCCATTCGATGGACATACGGCCACAGCACACCAGCAAAAGTCCAGAACACTCGTGCATACAGCAAATAGCGCCCACCCACCCGTCATCTCCAGTGCATCCGCGAGCCGTCTTTCGTCCCAGAATGTCTTTCCGGGGTATATCGTTTTCACGTCCCAATAACTCGTGCATGCAATCGCAGCCACAGCCGTCAGACCGGTCAAGAACGCGGGCGGCATCAACACCACCACCTGGGTTGCCTTGACTGTATGCGCGTCATGACCGCCATTGGTGATCACCGAGATTCGACTGCGTAGCGGCCCTCGTATCACTCTTGGTAATGCATAGTCTCGGACGCAGCATGGAAACGGAACACTGTTCCTTCACTCATTGGCCGATCTGCTGCACCACAGCGGAATTCTTGCAGGGCGTACCACAGCCGGTGCTTCCCCCGAGGATGTTGCTCAGATCTCGTGGGCGTCGTTCTGCCGCATGGGGTACGCCGCCCTCCGACTTGTTGGCGTGCCGTTTGTTCCTTGGATCGGCCTACTCTTCACGGGGGGACTTGCACTCCCTGACGACGTCGACGAGTGGCATGTCCACCACATTTCCATCGTAGAGACTGGATCGCATACCCGAACGCACACTGGCAGAGCGGGATATGAGATGTATCCGGCCGGGAATGAGGATAGAGGGAAAAAAACAGAGAGATGTTTAACCAGTGTTATTCTGACACCGGGCGCCGTAGCACCGCGAGTGACGGTCAGTTTCCCACGGCTCCCCACGATGGCCCTTGGAGACGACGAGGTCGTGAGCGTCCTTCCGGTCCATTATTCGGACAGGTTGAGTCCAAACGTGCACGTTCATCAGTTCCCGCTCCTGAGCCGGCCTCTCCAAGCTCCCCCGTCAGCAGCCGTCAGTGGTAAACGGATCTGTGCCCGCGTCAAGCCCGCGTCCCGCAAGGTCGAGATCCATGTCCCAGTTGACATGCGCCCCGATGTGTGGAATCGCGAGAGAGGCAGAGATCTTGGAGCCGCACAGCGCGAGGACGACCGCGAGAAAAACCAAGAGGACCAAGCGAAGCAGAGGGCAGGGGAGGAACCGAGGCTGACAGACAGCCGATTGCGGAGCGACGCGATTCCCCAGCGCGGCGCCTACATGGTCGGGGTCGTGCGCGATGGTGAGCGACGGAGTGATTGTCGTGGTCCCTTCTGATCTGGATCTATGAGGCCGCTTACACCTTGTGCCCGTCAGCGAAACGCACCAGTTTCGACCGACCCTGACTTATCTTGACACCGTGTCTCGAAAGGCGCGACAGTCAAGGGGGCAGGAGTCTGACTCTGAAAGCGACAACGGTCCGCCCCCAGACCCGGACGAGGTTCTCCCGACCGTCAGCGCTCCGAAGAAAGAGAAGAGGGTGGGGGAGGCAAAGGAGGTGCAGGTTTCTGCTCGCAAATCGGGGGACGACAAAAACGTTCAAGGCGGGATGTCGGCCGCTCGACGGGAAATGTTGCTGGCCATAAGGGCCGAAGAAGACGAGCCGTGGCAGCCTGTCCAGTTTTACGGCGGAGAGGTGCTCACGCTGTCCTCGTTCGCCTTGTCCCGTCTGACGTGCTTCGCAGACACCAGATGCCAACCGAATGTACGAGTCCATGTTCTCGCAAAACGAGGGACCTGTGGAGTGTAAAACGGACATTACTTCGTATCTGAAGTCGATACAGGGACTGTGAACTAGTTGCTGGTGCAGTGTGACTCTCCGCCTTGACCATGTCCACCAGCGAGACCGACTCTGAGCCCGAGCTCGCCACAGACACCGTCTCCAGCTTGTCTGCGTTCGCCCGCTTGTCTGCGACACGGCCAGGCAACGGGACGGTCAGCTGGGCCGTGGACACCCTCGCAACACTTGACTTTCGGCTTGTTCGCCAGGTATGCCCTCCCAGCCCCACAGTGCTTTTGTAAATCCAGGTGTAGGATACCACGCACCATGGGCTCATTCAAGATTGTGCTGGCGCGATACTCGCCTTGCTTGACAACGTGCTCCGACAGAAATCCGTCTCGGACAGTTCCTGCGATCTCATCACAGACGTCGCCAGTAGCATACGTGCGTCGCGCGACTGGCATTCTCTGTGCAAGCTCACACCTTCTACCGAGTCCAGTCAGACCATCATTCCTGCACCTTCTCTTTCAGTATCGTCGACTCTTTCGTGCCATCGCGGCAAGGGATCTCAAGCCAGACGCTCCACCTTTGGCGATCGTATGTTGGGTGGACCTCATTCTGGCCAAGCTCGGCGACGTTGTTGTGCTCATAGCAGCGGGCATTGATGACGGGCACATGGACGGATTGCTTCCCGAGTCTTTGAAGGCCCAGAGAGAGGAGGACAACCTACGTGCCGCGATACAGTTACCAGGTAGGACATGTTCTGCCACACGATGAGCGCGTCTCACGCGACCCAGACAATTGGGATATGCTTCCATCCATGCTTTTGTCAGAGCGCGAGTCAGCGGCCGCAAAACGACTGTCTATGAGATTGATGCTAGGGAGGTATATCCTTCACCCCGCGTTCTTGGGACGAGCAGGCGTGGACACTGCGTCAGTCGTCTACACGACGCAATCAGTGCAACATTGATCACGATGCGTTTCACAGCATATGCGGGCTGCTTTCTACGCTCGCGGAATTTATAAGACAAAGTGCGGTTCGGGTGGACAACCTGCGCTCGGCGTTAGGATCCGGCTCGCAGTATCTTCTCCAGCAGGAACGCCTTGCCAGTGCTATGGCAATCTCCCTGTTTGCGGTGAGAACCTTGCTCAGCAATCGGTATCTCGATGACCATCATTCCAGGCTGCCGACATGTCATCGGATTCGACCATTGACTCGGAGCGTGCGATCGCCTTCCGTCCCAAAACGATGGCCGCTGCCATGCAGCTGCTGCGATTTGTTCTGAAAGAAGAGGGGTATCCCACCCAAACGAATATCTTGAGTCCCTTGGGCCATCTCGACTTCCCCATATGCGTCCTCGTGCGATGGAGCATTGTCCCGCAGTGGGCATGGAGCACGTGGTCGCAATACCGCAGTTTATATGCAGACACTATCATATGCCTTGTATGTCCCCTCTCCTTTTTTCCTCTTTTTACGAAAAGCGCGTCTGAGGATTTCAGACTATGACATTCGTCCAGCACCAGAGAACACATTTGGGAACATTGCTAGGAGTCTCGGTTTTGACGTCTACTGATAGTTGGCCAGGTAATCAAGCAGCAGCAATCAGCGTAATCATCGTGAGACCGCATATCACATCCTAGCGGATGCTGCTCACGTTTTTTAGGATCTGGTCTTTCGGTTCATTTTGGTGCTCTCTGTCGACAGACATTCCAAGCAACACCCAGCAGACGTGACGGACGTAATTTACGGAAGTTGCGAATTAATCACTCAGTGGATTCAGCGGAACTCGTGCGGGATTCAAGAGTGGATGGAATGCTCCAAAGCGTTGATCATCCTTTTTGGCTGTTTGTGCCAGGACGAGAAATATTATTCATGTAAGCACTTGACAAGTTGTGTCTTGACACGGTGATAGAGGCGGAGGTAGTGAATGATCTGCTCATTGGGTGCTTGACATTCATGAAGAAACAATGCACTTGCAGTGCCTGGGAGGCAGCTATGGAGGATAATAGATTTCGCTTTCCCGAAGTTCTTGGTCAAGGTACGAATCGAATTCTCACTGTCGATGAGATGCTGCATTGTTCCAGGTTTTATAAAGGTGTAAGCAGCCAATAAGAGGTAACTGTCCCGCAATCATGTGATGGGTCGACAGGGCGTCTTCCCTATCTCAAAACAGGATCTCGGAATCAAGTGAGCTCTGTGCGGCGCAAGTGATGCAATTCTTTGTTGTTATGATGTCGAAAGGAATTCAACTCTCTGACCTGGATGCATTCATCGAGGTCGTAGAGGCAGTTGGGGAGCGGGTCCTTGAAGCGCCCTGGAATCATCGGGGGTTCCTTTGCGAGACATTCCTCACATGTCTGACGAGTGCAAAGATGTCCGGGATCGAGCTGCCATGCAACACAGTCACTGTGGCTGCCAGCGAGGAGGTTATATGGCGCCTCGGGATGTCTAGTGATGATGGGAACTTGTTCTTGGCGTGTAAGTGGGCATGTGGTTGATCGAGTGGGACATTGGCCTGATCCAGAGTTGCCTAGCCGCTCTTTCGCTGTACATTACATCCTCACTTGTTGACGTCGAGCGGTTGACCTACCTGGAGGGTCTGGAGTACTTGGTGGATACGGCCCTACTGATATGTTCCCAGCACTATCTTGGCGAGGAGGGATCCTTGGCGTTGGCTGTCCTGCCTACGATATGCGATGCCGTGGCGCACTTGTTGGAACATAGGCACGATGATACCGGTAGGAACGTTTTATAGGAACCGCGGCGCTGCTGAGAGCTTACTAGTATACGCCCCGGTGAACGCGAGGATATCCGCGCTCTGGACTGCGCTTGGGGAGGTGTGTCCGTGCGAGTCCATGAAGCCGTGTGCGCGGCTGACCGTTGGGCAGACGGACGGCGGCCAGGGGGAACCAGGGAGGGGACACGAGCTGGTGTACCGTAGGCTGGACGGGCGCTCGCACTGTGTGTACGTAGCGGTGGTGTGACTGTCACGTCGCATCCGAACAAGATCGTTCCTCCTCCTCCCCCTCCTCCTCCTCGATGTCGTTCGTGCCCAGCTGTCGCCGTCGGTCTCACTCTGCGACCTCCCCGTCCCCGTCTCCAGCACCGCTGTCCTCGTGGCGACCCGCCCACAAGCGTGCCCATTCCTCCCATCGCGACACTCCCGCGCTCCCCGACTCACAGCGATGTCACCTCGATATCTGGAGGATCGGAAAGAGGCTTCGTAGAGACACTTCCGTACGTCCCCGCCTGTGCATTCCCGGCCGTCGCTCCCTTCACCTCACCGCCCGTCTCCAGCCCACTCAGGCAACACGCAGCTCCACGCCCGCCTCTGCAGACAGCATGGCGAGCTCCAGTTCCTCAGCCCCAGATACCCCTCTCTTCCCTGCGTCGTCGACAGACTTCTTTCTCTTTCGTGGCCACCCACGCTACAGCGGCAACCCGCCCGCCCACAATCCCCGTACTAGCCCCTCTTTGGCCGTGTCCTTCCTTCATGACGATGCATGCAAATCCTCCCAATCAGAGCTCGTACGTCTCCGATCGGCGGCATTTTCGGAGCTCCAGCGAAGCGTGCAAGAGAACGGCGAGGGATTCGTCCAGCGCATGCGCGAATTTGAGGATTCACGCTCCAAATCTACCCAACACGCTCAGCCAAGAGGCGTCGAGAGGCACCGCAGAAAACGCCACTCCCCCAGTGTACCCACCAGCCGACCAATTGGCAAAAATGCCGTATCAGATGACGACAACGACGTCCTGATATTCTCTGGCACTCTCGGTAGCGAAGCATTCCACCCAAAACAAAGGCGCTCTTCCAGCTTGGGGGCGATGGACGACACTGACTTCCAGTTGCACAGCGCCTCCGACTCATCTGGTCGACTCTCCCCCGTCTCTAGCATCCCCCACCTTAGCCCTTCCCGTCACTATGCATCCCTTGCCCACTCTAGCACCACCAACCAATCAGCAAAACCGTCTGCCTCAGTCTCCACATCTTTTGACTTTGCTAATCCTTATCACACCAGTGCACTCGAACCAGCTTCGTCACACCCTTCCTTTGATTCTCTCGCCTCGTCAGCAAATCCGTCTCTACCAGACTCATATACAGAAGATGTCAAATACCTCCCATCTTCATTCATGGTCTCGCCGCCCCCGTCACCCCGTCATCTACCCGCTGGTGTTATCCCAACTTCCGCTTCGAACACGGAGAAGGCGATAGCTGCTCTCACTCTAGCAATTGCGAATGGAGCCGGCAGCCTCGGAGATTACGAGGCGGTCAGGGCACTGAATGTTTCGTCAGCAGACGAATCACAGGTCGGTGAGCTATGGCATTGAGTGCCGCTGCGGTTCCATTGTGCATTGTGCACTGTGAACCCGGAGCAATTACCATGGTCCACTGGCAGCGAAGTTTGACCGTCTGCAATCTGTTGTTTATTTGTAATCTTCAATTGGGGATTTGTCCACGGACCCGAGAAAAATCATGTCTTGCCGTCCTGCGCTAATATCAAGCATCGTGTTGTACCCAGCCAAGAGCCATCTATACCACCACCAACTTTTTTCTTCCGTTCGCTTTGAAATCTCATAGGGTTGCAGAGCCAATAAAATGAATTGTTTCCTCTCTCAACATGTTCCCTAAACATGCTTCTGTATGTATCAACTTCCTGCGTACGGTGGATTGTAAGCTGCACAAGAGATATAATGTTGATCTGTTTGTGTGGCTGCGACATGCGTCCTCCAGGGTCATTCGGCTCAGCGTAGGATCCAGGCTCGTCGCCGGGCAATGCATGCACGGTCGTCCGTTCCTGAGCCGGAGGCCCAATGAGCTGTTCTTCCGAACGCAGCTCTCTACCTGTCCGCCAACTCTGCCCGCAGGTCATCTATGATCTTCTCAGCAGATATACGCCGGCCCAACTCCGTATGATACAGCTCTTCCACCCTTTGACGAGCTCGCGCCTCGATCGCCAACTGTTCCCGCATTCCTTGATACAGAGATGTGAAATCAACTCGGGGATATCATGAGAACCTGCGTACCGGAAATGAGCTTCCCGAGGCTGGGCGGTACATACAGATGGGACTGCACAGGCTCCCAGGGCAAGGTGAAGATTTCTGGGACGTCCAACATATAGAATCCCTCACCGAGCCCGAGGCAGGTATCACTATCGTCGAGGGAGTAGGCTTCAGAGAAGCCGGTCGAGTGACGATCCTTTGATGGGCCATTGACGATTGCCTGCTCACTTATGGGCAGTGTTGTCGCAATGGAGTCCTCCCGGAAGAGCGGGGCGGGGAGTGTCAGCGCAGAGGACCCGGGGGGTTGCAGAAAAGCGAGGCTAGCAGCTCCTTCTGGAGCGACTAGTCCGTCAGCGGTAGCGCCTTCGTCAGCGTGTAGATGGGTATTCGATTTCGGTAGAGTTCCAATGTTGGCACCAGAGACAACGGCTTGCTCAGAGGGCACCGGCGAGCCTATATGTTGCGACTTTTCCCTATCCTTACCCGTAGGCAAGGTGTTCTCGGAACCGATCCGGGTCGAAGAGCCTGTGCGGGAATCATCAAGTATCGTTCCTTGATTCTCCATGAACTCAGGAGTATGCCTCCGAGTGATCGCCCCGGGCTGCACAGACGAAAAAGGCACGCTGTCTTTCCGAGTGTCACGCAAGAGCATTTGGCTAAAACGGGCGTTGTCATCCATTCCCGAAAGCGGAAGAGTCCCTTGGGATTGGCGTATTCGCGCCCATTCCTCCATCAAATCCTTTCTTGTATTCTCGTCCGTAAGGTCGACAACCTTTCTTCTGCGTCCCCTGGGCTTTTGAACCGATCGTGAATCCATCATTCCGTCTGGAGCGGATGATACAACGGAGCAAGCAGGTGGTTCACCTAGCAATGTTCTCGCGCCATCAGGACCCGCCAGATGCGTGTAGATATCTGAACCACGACTGTCGATAAACGAATGAATCTTGCGCGCAAGCCGGGAGGTGCCTCGTGACGGCGGGATATACTGCGTACTCGTTGCTGAGGGTGAGCCAGCCCTGGAACGAGAACTTCGACGTGAACGCAGCTGTGCGACAAGCTGAGGTGATCTGGGTGCAGCAGGAGTAGACGATGATCTTCGTCGCTTCTGAGGACGCTGTTCACTGGCGTTGGCTGCTGCCGACGCCATCATTGATCCCGAGGTTGAGGCGCTAGCTATGCAGTCCAGCTGAGGAGTAGCGCATGATGCGTTGCGCTTGCGTCCGCGAGCTACGAGGACTAGTTAGACTGCTAATTGGTGGTTCGAGTCAGAACCTCCACACTCACTAGTTACGACGTTTGGTGGTGCATCATCGACATCCAGGAATCCTGCAGGCAATCCAACGCTGTCGCACGGACTAGATCCACTTCTGTTGTTCAACCGCAAGGTCTCTGTGATGGCGGATGTAAGTCAATACGACTGCCGTTGGCTTGTGGCACACAGTAGGGCCATTTACCTAGCTTCGGGTTCCTTGGACGACCCGCGGGTACGCTCGCAGCGCGGTTTGTGCCAGCGGCGATTCGTCCTATGGAGAAAGGCCAATCGGTCTAGGACGGTTGGCCCCAAGGATCGCCGACTAACCTGAGCGCCTTGGTGGCATGCTGCAAGCGGTGGCCGACAAGTTTGTTCCTCACATGGTGTGAAATTGTGGTACACGAGAACGGGATACAAGTGACATGAAATATTGGATACATTCGGGTATCCGACTAGGTCGAGCAGACGTGGTCCCCCGAACCAGACGCATCGCTCTGCCCTCGTAAAAGCACCACCCTGCTCACAGGGCAGAGCCCAGAACTTTGAACGCGAGTACACGCAGAATCTAGATCATTGTCTGTCTCGTCTCGAGTGAAAAGCAAACCGAGACGTACCTCTGCCTTCTGGGTCGCTCCTAGCTCTGAGAACACTGCAGCAACACTTTTGCCTTTGGCATCTCGGATTGCACCTATTCGGTTACCGGCAACAGCACCAAGCACGAGCCCTGGCATATTGGCCACGATGAAGCCCAAACCTGTGACTCAGGTGAAGGTGTGATCTATGTCTTCTATGGAACCACCTCACCTCCACCACACGCAGTGCCGAGGTAAGACCACCACGGCGTGTGCCGTTCCACTTCGGGACGAAGGAGCTTGGCCAGATTCAGCCCATAGTCACGCAGAGTCTTCAAGGTGAATTCGTACCTCATCAAATACATCAGCAAAGACGTTCTCAGCATCAGGCCTCTGCTCGCGACCGTTGTTCTTAGGTGTATTGTCTGTAGCTGCGTTGCCGAACATACTGGCGAACTGGCGAAAGAAGTTCGATGAGGCCTTCGGGTCAGCACTCTTGTCCGTTTGGGGTTTTGAAGAATAAAGTGTGTCGTATTCCTTCCTTCGAACGGGGTCAGAGAGGACATAGTATGCATCTGCGACTGCCTAGAGACAACGAAAGCAAGACAGACATGAACTGACTCTGATCCTGGAGGTGTTTTGCGAGGAGCATACCTGGAATTTTTCTGTGGCAATTTTCTTCTCCGCATCAGTTGCCTTGGTCAACCTGTCTGGATGGGTCCTACGGACCAGGATCAGTAGCCCGTGTCACTGAAAGCTAGTATTCGTCACCTCAACGACTCTCTCCTGTAGGCCTGTTTGACCTCATCCTGAGAGGCCGACTTCGATATGTCAAGGATAGCGTAGTAGTCAGGGAACGCAGACATGGTGGCAGTATGAGCGAGAGAGGGCAAGTTGCATCAACGTGCTGTTCAACGCCAGCCAGTAGGGCTCTCCATCACAATGAGGGGAAGCACGTGATTGTTCCCTGTTGCGAAGCCGCAAGGTGCGGAAAATGCATCTCGGAATCTACCGAGAGAGGACCCGGGATGTGCATGAGTCAGCTACTGCTTTTGGCTCACCCAGACGCGTCTGGGGTCCCGCCCGGTAGATTCCGAGGCGACTTTTCTCTGATGGCGGCATTTTCCGCATCGATCATCCCGTTTACAGTCTGTGTAGGAGGGGCAGCCTACCAACTTGGTAGACTCGTAGCGCGGGTGAAGTACGGAGAATTATAATAAATAGCCATACAGTATCGGGCCCCCAGCGCGTGCATCAATGCCAGATAGGCCCCAGCCCCCCAACACCTTTGCTACGAAACAGTGTGCACCCCCATTAGGCAGCCGAAATAATCAACAATGGCCGGTTAGGAGATATCGAGTGAACCCGTTAAACCGCGCGGCGGTCATGTACTGAACAAAAGAAAGACTAGTCATCTGCTAACACTTGTACCCGCCAGGTGCCAGGTTTATGTTCCATATACGCCTGTATATCAAGCGGGGGAGGTCGTCGCCGAACGAACACCCTCTCAGTTCGATCAATTTCCCCTGCTGATACGCTCGTAGGAGAGCTCGCCCCTCGCGCGGATTGGCGTCTAATTGGGATCCCTGGAACGTCATTTTCTCTACAGTCCGCCCCAGAGATCTGTTGGGGAAGGGCCATCGGAGAGCAGCGCATCCGATACTGCATGGCATCTGCAGACTCACATGTTGGTGCATCACCCCGTAGATTGGCCACAACAGGAGAACACGAAAACTCCTCGAGCCCATGCAAAGCAGGCTTCATACTTGAACAGGTTTGAATGGTCCCGGAACCGGAACTATTCTCTGTAGGCCACCAGGGCTTCTCTTGCTCTCCCTGGTACGATCTGCGAGGAGTTGCTAGATCTTCAATGACTGCGACGTTAGAAGTGCTCTTACTAGGATTGGTGAACGTCCTACCGCCAATAAACGAAGTTACATTGTATTGCGTTTCCCCGGATTCATGGTAAACAGATTTTGCTGCCTCCTGGGAGAGAGATCCGTTGTCTCCAGTGGGTGTATGTGGCATACTATCAAGACACGGGGAACCTGGGACATCAACAAGAGACGCTAAGGTTTTCGGAGGAACTAAAACACCCGTGTCCTGAACGGGAGTCGGCTGTGCAGCAGCAAGGCGAACACGTCTATTCCCTCGAATACGCTTGATGAACAACGAAGCGGATGCAGGGAGCGATGGAACTGGGGTTGTCAACTCAGGTGGAACAGGGAAGTTGCTCAGAGAGGCCGCCTCTGAGCAGATTGTTCTCTGGCCAGTGCCAGTGGAAAGTGAACGAGCTAATCCCGGATACCGAGCATGACTAGGATGCGATGTGTCTGACGTGAACGTTTCCGTGGAGAACAACTTGAGTGCTTCGATAGTTTGTTCTAGTTGACTTTGCTGCCTCAATAGCTCGTTCAGCGACGTTCGCGACTCACAGGCACTGGCGGGCACTTGAATACCGCCAAGACCATAGACGGGAGAGGCCTCCGGAGATGACGCCACCGTGTTTTTCGTATGCTTCGTTTCAGAGATTGACGACAAAGCAGACGGAACCGGAACGGAGCTTGTTCGAACTCGAGGTGGAACGTCCGCTCGAGAAGCACGAAGTGTGTGGTCACTGTGAACGAAACTTCCTTCCTCAGACCACGCGGTTAGAGACTGAGCATCCGAAGTGACGTTCGACACATGATTGGCGGATGGACCATCCATACGCTCAGGCTCTCCGTTGTACGTCTGCGTCGCCACACCGTCGATACTAACACGCAGTTTCGCGTCTGTATCTCCAGTGCGACAGTTTGCTTTCACTTTTTCGTTATCCCAGAATCTAATTTCTTCGTCCTTTTGACGGGCACGGCGTCTTGGGACTCTGAAGGACAACCAGGGTGATATGTAGCTCAACGCTGAACGACGAAGGATTGAATCCCTGTTTTGTGTTGCGGTCCCAAAGACCGTGGACATACGGGGAGTTTCGATCAGCGGTGGGGTAATTCTGAACGTGGATCCACGGGGGAATTCGGGGAGTGTGGTCACAGGACCCCTACGTCTTTTGTCTTGTAAAGAGGTGGTGAATAGGAGAGCATCACGATGCCTGAGGAATGCGGTGACCATGACGAACACAACGATGATGTATACTTCGAAGGCTTGAAGTAGGCGACCGACTATCGATTCAGTAAAAGCGACTGCGGAAGTGGTGAGATTCCTTGAACGAGGAGGGTTACGATTACTCACAGTAAAGAAGATCGCCCACTCCAATAGCGATATTAACAAGGAGCCCAGAAATTGGTGCGAGGTACTTGCTGGACGTACGTACCAACGTACGATCAACGGAGTTGAAAGTGACGGAATCCCACAGCAACTTCAGGAGGAGAAAAAAAGATAGGAGTAACTCCAGTGCTACGTCTGTGGCGTAGACGTTGCTATATTGACGGAACTGGGGGACCACCCGCCAAACGATTTGCAGGGCCGTTACGACTACGATGGCAATTAACGAGCCAGCGCCAACCAGTTTTCCAGATAATCCCCAATGCATCCAGCTTGCATCGTGAGATTCCGTGCATTGAAAGAAAGAGGATCTGGTTTCTTGGCCCCTTTGTATGGCCGAGGGAGATAGATCCCTTCGAGAACGCTCGGTGACGTATGTCCAATAGAACATAAGACGAAACCCGATAGACAATGCGAACAAGACCTCCCTTGCTCGGACGGCATGCTCGCTGGCCCCAAAGATCGTGTTCATAGCCATCCCGTCAGCAAGTGTTTGACCCAAGTCCAGGACCGCGGCGACGAAGGCCAACAAAGCGGAAAAGAAAAGCAAAACGGCTGACCTAGTGGGAAGAAACGGATAGGCGCAAAAGAAGAAACGAGGCTACGTCACTTACAGAGAGACTCTCTTTATCGCGAAAAACAATACCGAGACACCGAACGCCAGGATCCCCACGGATATGAAAGGAATGTCAGAAAGCACTTCCGCAACCTATTGTGGTCAGTCCTAGTTTTCGCAGGAGCAGTACACCAACCTCGCATTTGTTACTCCACGAGAGAGATGTGGTGAAGTCATACCAACTGACTGTGGAATCACAAGCGCGTAGGCGGTTAGCTGCCATCATCGGAGGGGCACAATGTAAAGGAGAGGAAGGATTCCCTCAAGGAATCAAACGACACAAACGGAAAGTTTGCAGCACAATCGGCGGCGACCAGGCGAGCTGAGCTACCAGGTGACAGTCGCTACGAAATCAGCAACTGACAGCGAGTAGGTGTAGTTGAGTACGCATCCAGTGACGGAGAGGATGGCGCCGCGTCCGGTCCTTGGGAATGAGCTCAGCGAAAAGGATGGTGCGTAGAACCCCCCCCCCCCGAGACCAACGTTGCGACTGTCGTCGTGCGTTACCATGCAAAAGTGTGTCAGACGTCGTTGAGGACATGATCTCGCACCAGATCTCAACCTTATTGGCGGCGGTAGGCATGTGGGTACATGGCAACCTAGACAGGCCTACGAACAAAAAAAAAATCACATCGCGAATGAGCCACCGCCTCCCGTCATTTGTCGCACAAGATACATTCCTCTCCCTTCATCAATCGACCTGCTGCTCCTCATCCCAATCACACTCTTCGGTCTAGGACGAGGCGTGACGAGTCCCAGTTGTTTCGTCGGGCTTCCGGTGAGCTGGCTCGTCGAACTCAACCCTCCTGTGAGTTGCCGCAAGATACCAGTATCTCCCCCGCCGCGTCCCGTAAACTGGCGCGCAATGGTAGTAGTGCCAGTCAACTGAGGTATGATAGAAGATCCCCCCCCTGCGCTGCGGCCTGTATGTGACGGCACAAGTGGTTTGAACGGCGACTCTGCCTGGGGGTTTCTCATATGCATCGGGAGCAGAAGCTTGATCAAATTGGTGAGTTCTGTTACCAACGATCAGGACACGTCAACTTCTAACACTCACAAGGCATTCTCTACACCAAACGCCGCCTTGCGTATCTCGCTTCGCAGCGGAGTCCAGTCTTTTACTGCACCCTGGTTGTGATTTATCTCGCCTGCCCCTTCCCGTGCCCTTTCCCCCACAGACCAGACAAGTGGCATGCCACCTTGATCCTTGAGGGCCGGGGACAACACCCATCTCCATAGGAGAAACCGTTTTCTGACACCCAGGGCAAGCAGTCGAACTACCGAACCGAGAAGATGAAGACGAAAGTGACGGCGCCGATTGAGCCGGTCGTTCGTATCGCGAGGACAAATACAGGGTGTTACCATAGTGGGGTGTCAGTGAACCTTGTGGCGGCTGATTATGACTTGCCCTCGAACTAATCCTTGGAGTAGTTTGAACAGTATTAGTAACTGGCACGAGAGGCGGACTGAGAATCGGATCCGATGTAGGCTCGACGGGGTTTGGAATGACCGTTGATTTGACCCGTGTCTTTTCCGTCGGTGCGCACTACATGCCGTTCAGAGGGCGGCGAATCTAGAACTCAATGTTACCTGACTGACCTCTAGGTGACAAGCACCTCCTTCTCCGCGCACAAAGATTGCCTGTCCATTGGCTGTCTCTTTGAAAGGACCGTCGCACAAAACACATCGGAAACATTCTGTGTGATAAGTTTTCGGAGGTCCACCGGCACTGAGTTCGGGAACCGTGACGAAGCGACCACTTCCACCGGTAGCAAACAATGATCCGCCACATTTGGCACATAGAGAACCAGATGTGAGCGTGGCAGCTGGCACCGAAAACTTGCTGAAAGAATCCCTAGGCTTAGGCGTCGTCATGCCTGAGGCAGGACGTTCAAGCCCCAGGTCATTAGTTGGGGTGTGCTCGCGAAGGTTGTTGCCCACCTCTTCGCGAGAATGCACATGAGGACTAAACGCTTGGGGGGAGGAAGGACCTGAGGATTGTGTTAGAGTATCCGAGGTGTCTGCGATGAGATCTGGTGTGGGAGGCACCCATGACGTTCGCGACGACCGCAAGCTCGAGGAGCTCACGGCATGTCGTAGTCCAGGGGAACCGCTCGTTCTGGAAATACGAGGGATTCGCGATGGAGTAGGTGCCGGTGAATTTGCCATGGAGCTCGACAGAAAACCAGAAGAAACTGATTCTGTGAATGACACAGGCGACGAGATAGCTTGATTAATGAACCGACTTTTCATCTCTTCTATAGCGTCCGCGGATGACCTCGTTGGAGGTGCATTGTCATAGTGCGGACTGTCTGAACGAGTTTCCTGGCGAGCAGCAGCAGCCCTCGCTACATCAAGAGAGCCCGCATCAGCCAAGACACCAACATGATCAGCCCCACGAGAAGTGATGAGCGTAGCCGACTTCTTTCTTTCTAAGACGCGGTGTACGAGTGGGCTGCTTTCCTGCTCCTTGTTCAGATGGGACGTCGAAGATGGCACCGAGGAAAGATCACGAGGCGTACGATTGAGCACCGCATTCAATCGCTGTGTGAGTTCTTCAAGGACCGGACTACCTTCTCTATTCTTCATAATGCCAAGCCTCTGTTCAAGTTCATCGATCGCAGGGCTAGCTTCCCGGCTCTTCGAGTCCTTGAGAACGGCAACCGACGTTTGGTTATCTGCTTTCTCTAGACTTGATAATGGATGAGACTTTCTTGGCGTGCTGTTGCGCTTCAAACAACTATCAAAGCAATCGGCACAGGAAGGTTGCCCTAACAAATCAACCATGGGAGTATTGCCGATATTCTTGTGACATCCTTCACATTTGAAGCACCTCTTGTGCCATACGCGACCAGATGTTTCAACGAAGCCTCCTTCACTCTTCAAAATGAGGACAGGTCGACGGCAGACGGGACAGTCACCCTTCGAGCCTCCACTGATGATGAAACATGGTCGACACAAAAACCGATCGTACGACTGGGGTGCCGAAGGGTCCGGAAAGATTGTCGCGTCCGGTTGAAACTCGGTCAGGCAGATTGCACATGAGTATGGCGAAAGAGATTCCTTGGGCTGCAGGACCGAACCAAAGGCTTTGGAAAGCTCGGGCGCGGTCTGCGTTTGTAAAATACCGGCTTCAGCAGCAAGAGAGGTCGGTGAAGAAGGCGGACTGCGCTCGTCAACTTGGATCGATCGCTTCAATGGAGACGGAGGGCGAGGGGCGGAACTGGTTTGTAATGCAATGCGACTGGAGATGAAAGGGGATGAAAGGTGGGATAAGCTGGGGCGACGGACGCCAAGAGGGAGAGAGGTGGACTGATCCAGCCCGGTACCCGCCCCAGCTGAAGCAGCATCAGGACGCGATGTAGAAAATCCACCGTCGATATGGGCGGGTGAGCGCACGGGGGACGTGTCTCTCGAAACGTAAGTCTGTGACCACTTGTCGACTGTCTGACAATTGGAGGAAGACCACTGTAGGACAGGTGCTAGGCTACCTCAGCTACGATATTGGAAAACTAGTCAGCGATAGACAAACCGACTGCGGTACCCCCACATTTGCAACGCGTTCCAACGACAATGTCACCACACCTGCGACAAAAGCCCATATGATTCTCCCTCGATGGTGCGAGCGGTCCAAGCTGAAGGCGGTATGAAAGGCGTCAAGGCCAGGAGTAGGGCGTTCAGACGTTCAACGTTGAACCTGGCACAACACGAGGCGGACCGACATTTAACGTTACGGAGACGCGATCACGTGAGTAATAAGGTTGGTAGTAGAATGCAGCACGACATCATCAACTACGAGCACTCCTCGACCCTCAAGGCCTCATAGCCTGGCCGGCATTGCAGGTTGCCAGTCCACGCGCTCGACCTCGATCACAATCTCAATATGAATATCACTTAGGACGGCAACACCCACCATTTCGGGGGAAAGTTGGTCAATTGACCGGACTCCAAGAGACTCCATTCCGAATCCGATTTCGCGTTGCAAAAGTCGCACCAAATGGACGACGCCGGCTTCACCATATGCCTGGGGAGCTATTAATCGAATCACTCTACACAAGCATCGTTACTCACACTCTGGGCGTAGAGGAAGCCTCGGCCAAGCCCAACGGCCTTCGCACCAAGGCAGAGGGCTTTGAGTACATCTAGAGACCGTGAACCCGAAGTGGTAGACCAAACACTTGTTCACCGACCGGTGCCACGACGGATGCCACCATCGATATAAACTGCGGCTGCTTCTTCAAGTGTGTCGGCAGACGAGATGTACTACGTGCCTTCAGTCTTCTCAAACACCTCGGGATGCTCTTTGCGCAACTTGTAAAGTATTTCAATGGGTGGAAGCGAGCTACACTTCACTACATGTAATTCAGACGTCTGTCAACATTCGTGTGCTTACTATTCAAGCTGACGACCTTGCGCAGTACAAATAAATCATGTTTGCGGTCTGCAAAGTTGAGATTAAACCTCACCACCATGGTTAGACAACACAATGCCATCACAACCAGCCTCTGCGGCAAGAACGGCATCCTTTGTGCTGTAAGAACCAGGCGAGGGTGAAACTGGTGTTATCGTACTGCGACACATTGAATTCCTATATCACTTGTTGGTATGTATGCAAAGCGCACATAAGAGAGGCATACCCTTGATAACTAAAGGCAGCCTTGTGATACTTCGCATCCACGGTACGGTCTAACAGTCATGTATGAGGCAAATCGGATGCGATCGCACTCGGAAAAAAAATACACCACCCTTTCCCAGGTCATGTCAAGGTCATTGTTGATAATAAGGCCCCCAGCTGTGCCTAGGATATCGATTTCTTCTTCGCCTTTGAAACCCGTTGGAGGCTGGACTCCACGATTCTCGAAATCCCGCAGGTAATAAGGGGCACGGGTGTCCATCTCTCGGTTTGATGGCACAAGCGCATCGACAGTCAGAAAGATTGCCTTGTAACCCAGTGCCTCGACTTCTCGAACGCGTTTGGCGGCGACAGCATCATTCTTGTGCTTGTACAGCTGGAAGAAGATGGGTTGCTCAGGCGAGCCTCTAGCAGCCGCAATCTGGCCGTATGATAGTGAAGCATTGCTGGAGACCATCTGAATGATGCCTGTCTTGAAGGCTCCACGCGTGAGATTAATCTCCCCGAGAGGATGGCCAAGTCGAGCAAGTGCCGAACCACTGATATATACTGGGATGGAGGTTCTGTACCCAAGAATGGACGACGAGGTATCACAGCCAGAGACGGCCCTCATAACCCTAGGATGAAAGAAAAAGCGACCAAATGCGCGAGCGTTTTCCGCGTGCGCTTTCGGACTGCTGCAGCGAGTAGATAAGGAGGCGACAAACAGGACGTACTGACGGAGTCATCGGCGGCGGACGCATAGTAGGCCAGGGCTTTGTAAGGAAGAAGTTTCTTGGCCGTTTCCTGGGTAGATACCAGTATTAGGGAGAGTAAAGGACGGTGTGAAGTACGCTATACCTCCATGTCCTGGAGGTTGAGTATTCGGTTGAGGGGAGGCTTGTTCTTGAGAGCATCCTCCACCCGCATCTCGTCCCTCGTCTTGGGGCGGTTCTCGTTGGCCCGACTTAGCTCAAGGATTGAGGTGTGGTCAAGATCGCCCAGGCGCTTTTCGGGGGCGATGTTTTTGTCGAGGGCATCGGCAGGATGAATCGACACATAGGCCGAGGTAGCATCACGTCCTGCAAACTCCATGATTACTTGGGGGCCTCCAGGATGGTCCTAGAGGCGGTGAGAAGTGAACGGAGGAAGAGTGGAGGACCTACGAAGAGAAAGTCGGTGACATCGTAGACCTTGTTTCTGATGACGATCCAGCAAGAGCTGTGCGGACATGTGTGAGTGCGGGGCGGCGCGGGCGGGGACACGCACGCGGAGGTGTTGTGCTGGGCGACCTCTGCGAGGGTCGGCATGGGAAGCGTCGGCGCTGGCGCTCATGTATCACACATGCACCTCACATGCGGATCATGTGACGTCGCGTTGTTTGGTTTGCTTTATTGTGTGCGTTGCACTCAAACCACGACCTGCACCATCCCGATGAGCCCAACGTTCGGACGAGAAGCCCTCGAGGCCATGAAACGTGCGGACATCCAGAAGTTGTGCAAGGTATCTCCTTCCCTTCTCCCGCAATGTGTTCCGGATCCCATCCAACGATCGCTTAGGACTACGGCGTGAAGGCAAATCTCAAGACCGAAGCACTCATTGATCTATTACTCGATGCTTCACGGTGAGCCCGAGCCTACTCGCTCCTTCGCCTCTAACCCATGGCCAAGACCACAACCACCGCGGCACAATCCACAGGCACCCCAACGGCCTCCTTCCACCAGGATACCAGGCATCGCGGGCACCAGACCCAGGGGACAATCCACCAACTCGGTTATTGTTCACGCCTCCGAGGACGAGGCGGAACCCGTCCTTCCCCAACGTCACCATCAAGCTAAACCCCGTGAACATCTAGCCCCTCATCGCGCAAGGAAAGCAAAAGAAACTCAATACAGGCTCGGTGTGGGACGCCCAGTAATAGCAGGGGGATCTGGTGCGCGTACAGTCACCAAATCCGTCAGTAACTCTCGTACACCGAAAAGAACAAGGAGCAACAGATCGGTCAAGCCATCCGAAGCCACAATCACAGAAGGTCAGTAGTAGAGCTTATTGTGGCATTTCCAATACTGAACGCTTACCAGAACCAGAATTGAATGGTTCTGTGGAACCTCCTCTGCGTAAGCAAGCTCGCGTCTGCTCTGGAGCCGGCTCTGAATACGTCGTGGAATAGATTCCAAAAGGAGCCCGGAGCGTGCGGGTAACCAACCGCAGCTAATCATACATCCTATTCCTGGGCCTTCAAGCAAGGCCATAGAGACGGCGATTGCTGAAGCAGTGAGTGCCGGTTTCAAGAAAGCGCATCTATACTCATTTCATGGCTAGCTTGTCCCTGTACAACAGGAGCTAGACTCTCAGAAAGCGCAGCTTACTGACATGAAGGAGAAGGTCTCTTCCCTCATCGAGACGTTTGAAACAAAGATTCGGAATATCACATCCGAGATCCAAAATCTCCGCGCTCAAGCAAGTTCGCTCACCACTGTCACCTCAACAACAACGGCCAAGGAGCACTCAGTCCGAGTACCAGAGCCACCCTCAACACCGAAGCGCGTTCGAACCCCTTACCGACTTTCTGTTCCGTATGTTGACGTTCTACCCCTCTCATCTCGTAACCTGAGCGGATTCTAGCCTCCCGGTCAATGATAATTCCGACCATTCCGAACTTTCAAGTGATCCTTCCAATCTGGATACTCTCGTGCCACCCAACCCACGATCCGCTAATGATGCGGAACTACCTAAGCAAACCGGTTTGCTACTGCCTGGATTTCCACACTCGATGCTAGGTAAGCGCCCTCGAGATTCTCTGTCGAGTGGTGCTTCGGGAGTATTCGAGCTGGCACAAGAGGGTATGGAGATGGAATCCGAGGCTAATGTCGGTCGACCAGCCTACAAGCGGGCGAAACTTCATGAACCAGAGGAGAAGAACGGAGAAGCGCCACCATCGGCACCTCCACAAGTTGAGCCTTCCGATGCCCCGGAATCCCAGGGCCGGCGAGGTGGCCATAGTTTTACTGTCTTTTCTGGAAGGGAGGACGACCCGCCGCCCCCGACTGAGCGCCTCCCCAGCTTCTATGGGCCTACTTCTCCAACCTTAATGAGTGCCCCAGCAACCAGTTCTGCAAACAACATTGAGAATCAAAATCCTTTCAGTTTTAGCTTCGTACCGATTGCTTCGACGCCTGTCCAGGCTGTGTACCCTCTTGCGATGGGAACCTTCCCCCACCCGGAGCCACCCACGTCACCTTCGCCAGCAGCAAATCCTGATCGCCCAGGTAGTCGTCACTCTGATCGACTAGGGGCGTTTGGCGTCGCACGATCGAGCTCGAGGGCGAGTGGGCGTGCCGCTTCAGGGGGTTCACTAGCACGCGCCGAAGCTAGTGGGTCAGGTGGACTCCAGAGAGTGCCTTCAAGTAATGAAGTTGCATCAGGTCTTGGGTTGACGGCCATTAAGACATCGGCCACAGAAGAAGGTACTCCCGCCCCTCCAGCGAAGCGTACAATGTATGGGACGGAGCTAGATGGTGACACGAGATTTGGCGATTTCGGTGTCGAAGGGGTTGCATCTGGGTTCTGGGCAGGGGGGAGATTCTAAGTGCCTAAGGTCACAGTGTCGAAGGTTATAACTCTTAATCTGACTGATCAGGTATACTGTGAAGTACTCACTGGTCCCACTGACGTTCTATACTTTACGTTCAGATTGTATGATTTGTCATGTAGCGTATTGGCCACCATGGGGAGCCTGGCGATAGTTACGATAGTAACCCGGGATGATTAAGATGGATGACGCCAATCGCAGGGGTCTCGGACAATGGAGTAAAGAGCTAGACGACTGAGCTTCCCGGACAGCTTCAGTGTTCGAGAGTAATTGATTGACACTACGCATGTTGGGATAGCGTGTTTTTGTTCCTTTAGAGTGCAATCGAACCCTTACTTTATCCCATATCTCAGCCATTTTGCAAACATGATCGGCCTACGGTCGTCGAGTGTACGCTTCAGGATAGACCGAGGACGCAGAGCCCTAGACTTCGCAGGCACTGGGAGCGAATGTGTGCGGTGCAAAGTCCTGCTGGATGGTATCTGAACTACGGGTGGCTCTGGAGGTGCTGGTAGACAAAGCGCTGGGAAGGTTGGGGAAGGTATTGAGCAGAATGAAGAAGGCATTTTTAACGGACTCTTTCGAAGTGGGGGGTAGAGGCTTGACAGTGTCGGAGATGACATGGCCTCAGGGACACCCCGGCAATAGCGATTAACGTGTATACGAGAGATGATGGAATGTAACTCGAGGTCATTTTCGTTCATGCATGTCTCTGAAGACTTGCAACTCGAGCTCTCGGAAGGGTATCGCCAAGCGGGAGACTCAATGCGTGGTATCTTTCCCAAAAGGTCGAGTTCGTAGGCGGCATCGGTAGAGTGGGGCCATTGAAATATGCTCGGCTGATAGTAGCAATGGGCAATCGACGTGTTACAAGGAGTACCATCGTACCAGGAGAAGTGCTATGCGCGTCACACCCCGCAAAAAGGTCGTAGCGGTTGCGTGTGTATGCAAGCTACTTGCCTTCGGCCGCCTCCCTCGCTTTCTTTTCCTTCTTCAAGCGTTTGCGCTCTCTCCGTGCCTCCTCGTCCTCACCGCCTTCCGCCTCCTTTTTGGCCTTCTTTCGCTTCTTTTCGCTGCGCTCAACACCGTCGTCATCGTTGGCAACCTTGCCACTTCCTTCCCCAGCTTCCGATTTGCGCCTACGCTTCTTGTCCTTCTTGTCCTCCTCTTGTGGCGAATCCGATTGTTCGCCGACCGCAGCTAGCGTCGGCGGCTCGGAGTTAGCAGCTGCTTCCGGCGTCACAACAGCGACAGGGGGCTGCTGAAGGAGTTTCAATATTGAATCCTTGTGACTCACTGGTAGCCTACCTCGCGATTGTAATCGACATAGTCGCGGCTCCACTCAGCAGGCGTGACACCATCAATCTTTTCTCCGTGTTTCCCAAGCTTCCCTTCTTTGACCAGCTTCTTCTTTTGCAACGCCATTGGGCCAAGGCCCCAGCGTCGAGGGTAAGTGTCTCGTTCCATGATACACCGTTTCACTTTCGCGACAACACCATGATCACACGTCGCGAGCTCAACCGTGGACATCTGAGCGATCGCGAGGGCAATCGCCTCTCCTGCGCAAATGTCAATACATGCTTGCTTACCAAGTACTCGGACGGTACCTTTCGTCGTCATCAGGACGACTTCTTCATTTACGGAGATATCCGCCTCATACCGAAGGAGACCAGGTATCATGAGCTTTGCACCATAACATACCGCATTGACCGCACTGTCCTTCACCACAATACGTTTATAACCAACTAATAAACTCTCGAGGGGTCGAATGACCCGCCGAAGGTACGACTCTGCAAAGTGTCAGCCCGAGATACGAAGTAATGATTCGTGCACACCATCGCGTGTATTATCATACATCCACTGCGCATCCAATACGTCGTGCATGGTCACAATATCATCGTTTTCCGACATGGCGCCGCTCCGTACTCGCCTTAGTTCCTGCATGTGACCACCGACACCCAGCAAAAGACCAAGGTGGACACATAGCGTTCGAATATAGGTACCGGCCTCACACGACACCCAAAATACGGCCAGATTACGCTTTTCGTCAAATTCCAAAAGCTTGGATTCGTAGATAGTGCGTATGCGCAATTGACGCTTGACGGCAGAAATGAGGGGAGGCCGTTGGAAAAGTGCGCCACTCAGCGTTTGGAGGGCACGAGGAAGGGCAGTGGGATTCGGGAGGCTGGAGTGTAGTCGCAGAACACAAACATACTCTTTTCCTGAATGTCGGTCAGTAGTGTGCCGGAAGGCTGAGGGGGACGGATGCAGACCTGCCCCCTGTTGCGATTTAACCAGGCGCGTAGCTCGATCGATACAAACGATCAGACAGCCCGTTACCTTGGGATCTAGAGTTCCGCTATGTCCAGTTTTTTCAACTCGTAACATCCGCCTGAGCCAAGCAACAACCTCGTGCGAAGACGGGTTCGACGGCTTGTCTAAGTTGATGACACCAGACCTGGAGAAGAGAAGAGGATGAAATTCAGACAAACGCAGGGCTGAGGAGAGTACTTGATATAGCTAGTGATATCGCGCTTGAGGGGACTGCTACCAGATGGAATGGGGGTGAAATGACTGGAACGGATGAGGAGCTTGTCGTAGTTTTTCAACAGCAAAGGCCATTGGGAGGTGTCAAGCTTAGGTTGGGAGGATTCGGACTTGATGGCATAGTCCCCCTCCTTCTGTGCAGAGGCGACCTGTTCGCGGGTCAGTGACGAGGCCATACCGAGCCCGCCAGTTTTTCGAAGGGGAGATACATGTGTCGTCGCGTGAGAATATATTTCCTTTTTCTGATTATTATCTCAGCTACACACGTGGGAACATAACTGTACAGTTTTAATTTCGTCGCCGATGCCGCAATCATCAACCCCCTTGCACCGTATCCATACGTCGTCAAGATGGTCAGTCCTGGCAACGCTTTGCTGAGCTACCTTCTCAGTAGGCTCACGCCCCGATACCCAGCCCACCGCCTCGAAGGCCACGTCCACGAAGCACAAGTTCGTTATCGACTATTCGCGCCCCGCCACTGC